>JALGBA010000437.1:0-252500 GCA_023970755.1 Azemiops feae
GTTATTTCTTATATAGAGAGCAACTCCACCTCCTCTTTTATTTGGTCTGTTTCTTTTAAATAATTTAAATCCCTCTAGCTGTGTGTTCCATTTGTGGTTTTCATCCCACCATGTTTCCGTAATGGCAACAATATCATATCTGCCCTCATTAACCTGAATTTCTAGTTCACCCTGTTTGCTGTTCATACTCTGTGCATTGGTGTAAAGACATTTGAGTCCTTTATGACTGACCCTGTGTTTACTTTCTACATAACCTATGTGGTGCCTGAGTTCCCCTATTGTCCTACCTCCTATTTGGTTAGTGTACTTTGTGTGGCACTCGCTATTGAAAGCTTGATTTTGCTTGACAGCAAGGTCGATATTCTTGTCCACACACATCTATGTTACATGCACTAATAGCCCTATAGTTTTTAGATTGCCGGGGACAGGGGTGTTCTGTATCAATTAACTCACTGTCCCCGCTGTTTAGTTTAAACATTCCTCCAGATAATCTGTGACTTTATAGCCGAGTAACTCAGTTCCTTTCTTTGATGGATGCAAACCATCTCTTTTGTACATTTTTTCATTGGACCAGCTACTGACATCGTGACTAATATATCCAAAGCCTTCCCCTTTACACCACTCCTTTAGCCACATATTGAATTGTGCTATACGCTGGCCTTTTCCATTTTGCTCCTTGTACACTGGTAAAACCTCTGAAAAAGTAAGCGTACAGCCTATTCCGCTAAGTTCCTGCCCCAAACTCTGGAAATCATTCTGCACAGAGAGTACATCTTTTTGGGACAGATCGTTAGTGCCAAGATGTACAATAGCCTCCACATCACAGTCCTTGCTGGCATTCTTGATTATTTTAGAAATACGCTTCTTGTCCCTACTGGCAGTAGCACCTGGGAGACACCATCAACACCACCTGGGAGACACCATCAACAACAAAAGAAAGGAGATTAGAACATGCTTATAGAGGAATATACTTAACCTTACTTCTTTCTCAGCACCAAAAGACAGTCTTCATTTAAGCCTTAATGTCAGTTTCCCTTTAGTTTTTCCAACTCATGCTAAATAGTTCTTTTTAACAGAAAAAAGTAGCTTCTATATATCTAGAAGACACAAGATTGTAAAAGCTGGCCTAAAGTAAAACTCATCGTTTTCAGCTACAGCAATAAGAACAGTGGCCTTTTTGAACAGCGCGATGCTCAGATGGAAAAATAAGATTTTTAATTGAAATATGTTTCACAGAAGATATTTGCACCTTTTGGGCACCAAGCCGCCTTCCATTTTTGTGAAGTTAAACAAATACAGGCAACATTTTCTTTCTTTTCCAAAGAAAGTGTTTGTGTAATTATGAAGTGTATGAAAAAAAGTTCATAGCAGAAGGATAGGATAAAATAATATGGACTTCTGTTATGAACACCTTTTCTGCCTTTTAAAAAGTACACTTATTGCTAATTAATTTTTCTTAATTGGTCTCTTTTTTTCTGCTGATGATCTTCTTCTATCCAATATGTGACTATATTTTCAGTCTGTTGCATTTATAATACTTCTTAAATACTGAAAATAACACATTTCCATTTTTGATGCTCAATTTAAAACTACATTGAAAACAGCTCGAAGGAGACATAAAGTGGAAATCCAGCAATATAAATGGATCTTAAGAGAAAGATGGATTTTTTTTTAGCAATATTTGGTTACACTGCCTTCTAGATCAGACTAGGGGAAGATATTCTAAATGCAGATCTTGAAGAACAAAGAAACTACCGGTGATACCACATACAACTGCATGTCTGTGAGCTCATCCTGAAGCACATTGCACATTTTAGTCATTAAAAAGAACTCACCACTATCATCCCATTTTGGAGGTATAGCATTTGGGACCTTGTCTGTCCACTTTTAAATTATTCTTTTGTAGAATTTTCTGTTTTTAGTTCTGCTTTTCTGAAATCACATCGAGAAGAGCAACCAATTAGTTGTGACATGACAACACACAAAGAAGAATTTGTGTCTCTTGGCCTGTAAAAATAGCCCAGTAAGAACATTATAATGTTTATTCCAGTGACTGCTGATGGAAGCAGGACATTTCTTTTTACCAAATATGCTGTGCACAGAACTGCTGCAAATGGAGAGCTATTTTTTTGCATTTGGAATCCTCATTTGGATCCCACAGTTAATAATTTTATTTGTCATTACATATAGAGATATATATGACATGGATACCATGTGTGAAGAACCCATTTTATGTATTTGGCAAAGTGGCCCTCATAATGAATTTCAAAGCATGAAACATTCTTTGTTGGATTTGCTGAAACAGATCAAAGTAGTCACCTCCGTGGGATTTATTCTCTGTTCCTGACAGAGATCTGGGCTAAAGATCAATGACTACAGGTACACACGAAACCTATTCATACCTTCAGCAGGAATGAGATACTGACTGGTGCTTTCAAGTTCTTTAATTTTCTCTAGATAAGGTCTTTTTCATGTGCACCTCATTGTTTTGTATTGCAAATGAATCACAACAGGACATGATAATCAAGATTAATTGCTTCTCTGTGGTACTCTGAGATGTTGAATTTATACAGTCCCTGGACAGTGGCAAATCACACCTGGAGGCAGAACATTGGATTAATTGCATGATGCTTTAATCCTTTCTGTTCTGTGATTCTACCAAGTTTCTTGCTCTCCCGTATCAAATTGTACCTTTTCAATGTGATATTTGCAATGGAACTGGTAATATCCATACATGATGATTTGTCAGCACATTTTTACAGTAGGACAGGGGTCTGCAACCTTGACAAATTTAAGACTTGTGGACTTCAGCTCCCAGCTATGCTGGTTGAGGAATTCTGGGAGCTGAAGTTGTCAAGGTTGCAGACCCCTGTACTAGGAGTATAAAATAGACTCTAACAGAGGTTATTTTTTTTCTCTCCTCTATGGCTGCTTTTGCTTTTGAGGTGTGTTTGATTAGATACATCATCCCCATCTACCAAATCATTTCCTTCATAGTGCAGAATAGAGGAAGGATCACTTAATGACCAATTTATTCTGCTACTGTTTTCCAATTCTATTCCAACTCTCATACTGCTACCATTATGTAGATGAAAGGGTTAAGGCTGGAATAATGAAAAGCCACAATGGCTTGAGATTGTATTAGTATTATTTCCAGTATTGCTGAAAAGTTCTGGACTTTTTGATATAAATATAAATATAAATAATGTCAAATTTTCCTTCTCTCTCTCTCTCTCTCTCTCTCTCTCTCTCCTTCTGCCTGCTTTTTGTCCTATTTTGCCAGTTATCTGTTTCTGTTGCTTTTATTGTTTAATAAATAAACATCAAGGTATCTTTTTACTAGCTCTCCTGGTGGTGGTGGTGTTCTCTGATCTGGATATAGGAACTGGCTAGTAGCATATTGGGTGAAAACTAAATTGAAAATTACCCAAATCATTTCCCATTTTCCATGACCTCTTTGTCCCACTACAATTTCCTCAAGTGAAAACAGGAGGTAAAAACATTGCACCCAAAACATGTGCACAGGTTTTCTGTAATTTTGAGGCTATAAACAAAATGCTCTTGCAAAGTGCAAAGAAGAATGAAAGCATAATCAAAGCACCTTAAGAGAAGACGGAAACATGTATTTTATTGGAAATTTATATTTCACATTCCATATCTGATTTAGCAATGGTTTCCATCTGTCTGGCTTGGAGAGTTAGGGGTTGAGAGGGAAGCAACCAATGATTATGATTAAGGTATTTCCCCTCCTCTTAAAATTTAACCATCCCTGAATTCACAGATATAATCCTAGAATGAAACTCATACCATACCATATACAGTATATGCTGTGAATATGCATCCAAATCTATTCATTTATAATTATATAAAACACATTTTCTATTTTTTTTTTCTTGAAATGATTAAGGAGGCTATAAAAAATCAGTTCAACATAACGGGATATTTTAGATTGGGAACAGATTAGAGGCATGGTTCTTCTTTCTACCAAGCTTAATTCTGCACTCCCAAATAGATCACCATGAATACAAACATAATTGAAAATGAGACTTATTCTGGGTACTATCACTGTAGTACAATACTACTACATTGTCAAAGTCATCTAAGATGCAATCCTATTCTTCCTTATTGGAACATGGAATTTCTTCCCATCTACAATGGGCACCACTCTGCTAGAGCCCCAGGATATAATCAAGCTTCTGTAGCAAATCAATTCCCTGCTTTGGGGTGGCATAGAAGGAAGCTATAAGAACAGCTCTAGGAACTGTCTCTAGGTCAAAACTGGAATCGTGCGGTGGGCAATTTCCTGTTAGAGACAAGGTGCAATGGCCCTTTGTTACCATTTGTATGCTCTCTATGTGCATGTGTGTGTTTGTGTTTAAATAATGAGTCTCCCTCTCACCTGTGAAGTCATGGTTCTATTATAACTAAATAACATGTGTCATTTTTAAACAGTAAACCCTTTTGTTTTTCCTCACTACTAAAACAAGTACAATAAGACAGTGATGAGGATGTGAGTATATCGATGTGTGAAGTGCTGACTGGAAATAGTTCCACATTAGTAAACTGGAGAAAGGGCTACTCAGTATTGGTGAGGTTGGCAATGGTAAGGACACATGTAGGAGGCACAAAAATGTTTCTGAGGATTTGGAGGATAAGGCTAGTGGTTCTATGGAAGTGGCAGACTGAGCTCTATTTTTACATGCATGCTGAACCAAAACTAGCCAACCAGATTTTTAACTTAGCATTGAACTACAACTGGGAGGGATGCAAGTTCAAAAGACCCACTCTGAAATTTCATTTTATGGGGAACACTCTTGCATGATAGTACTACAAATGTTTATTCCACAGCCCCTACATTCAGTAAGACCTGCTAATTCATCAGGACATTTGGATTTATACCCCTGGTGTGAAATAAAGATGACTACTTTTTAAACTTGGCAAGATGATACCGGTAGTTGATCTTTATCCTTTAGTTTATGAACAAACCTTTGACTCTGTTCTTATGTAAACATAAAGTTTTTACAGAAAAAAGGAAGGATGTCACCTTCTGATTGAGAAGCTTTCTTTTTCATTTTTCAGAAGCTGCTTGAATTGCCCTCATCATTTTGAGTAATCTCTCTCCTTCATGATTCCTACAATGAACAGAATGATAGCTTTGTAGGCTGACCTACTTCCAGAAGTGCAAGGCCAGATGTCTTATGCTTGAAAACATCCAAAGCAATACTACAAGTACTACTACTATTTATGTAGTAATCAGCTGCTGCATTGTCTACTCTCATTTGAATTTGTTTTGCTTTTGACCTAACTCCTGGAAAACAAATAGCAAAAAAGGGGGGAGAAAGAATCAGAGAGATAAGCCAATATCTTACCTTAGGCAGAGAAATCTTTGTAAACTGACATCAATCAAATACAATCTTCGAAGGAAGAGAGAATGTTTGATCTCTACAGCACTGTTTTGAGAAGACAGAATGCACTTCTGGGATCTCACTTTATGCCTGAGGTTAGAAGAAATGTCAGTTTTTCTTGATAAAATGAGATTAGAACAATCTTTTTTTTCTTCTCCTCCCCCTCCACTTCCTATGGACAAATCTGTCAGATGTCTTGTCCTCCTGTAGGGAATTTGGATTCTTTCAGATCTGCAAATTCTATTCTGCCTACTCCAAATTTTCTTGCACAAGTAGCTGAATGACCTTTGTTTTATTCTCGCTGGTTTTCTGAACACAGCAACTATGAGTGTAAGATTTAACTAGCCATTTATTGATTCATTAATGCTCCAATATGAGCATTAATGCTCCAATAAGAGTTTAATCATAATGATAATGATTTTTTAAAAAAAAACTTATTTTGATTATAAATGATTTAACACAGAGAGCAAAACCATCACTTTCAATATATTAAACCTTTACTACCAACTGAAATTCGATTAATGTCAAAAATAGGAGATTGGAGTCAAGTATCTTTGTGGATACTATTCAACGAAACTTTGTGCTGAGCAAAAAATCCAGCTTTCAGAATTTACCTTAAAATTACATTAATACAAATTTTAATGCTTTTTATCAATATATTTAAAAAAGTTAAGGATTTTTTTCTCACCAAATTCACTAGGCATAAATAAAAGAAATTTTAACTCAGAGCTGAAGTCTTGATCTGCTTTCCTTAGGTTTTCACTAGAGGAAAAGAGGGACATTTTTCTTTTTTCAATGGGAATATTTGTTCTTTCATTCACTGATTTATTTATTAGATTTATATCCTGCCTTTCCTCTAAGACAGACATGTCAAACTCGCGACATCACATGACGTCGCACGACGTATCGGAACTTTTTCCCCATTGCCGGCAATGGGATGGGTGCGATTTTGTTGTGACGCGTCTGGCCCGTGGGCCGGCAGTTTGACACCCCTGCTCTAAGAGATCAATGTATACTTCTTTGGAAACTTCTTACTATCTTAAATAAATATGGCTTGCAAAAATGCATTGCATCTAGAGTACTTTTACATACTTCCAACCAATCTCTTTCTCAAAGATATTGTGTTATTTTCTTTCTAGTTCAATTTTCCTTTTTCCCCAAAAAATATAATTTTAAAACCCTGTTTTAATTGCTCTTTCCACACCCCTATTTTTTTTCAATTTTTGAATAATGGAAAGAATGGAAAGAAAAATGGTACCTAAAATTCAATAACATTCTCTGTTAAACATGGAAAAATGGTTTGACTTAGCCTTAGCCTGTTTATGAATCAAACGTTTTTCATACCATGTACTTTATAGTCATTTGGAGCACAACAGGGTATGATTATTCCTATAAAGGTATTCAAATCCTTCCCTCTGTTTTTCCTTTTCTACATTCAAATATGAGCATTTGAGACAAGCATTATGAGCTGAACCTCAAAACGGCATACTGCAGTTAAGAGCCCAGAAATACACGTTATCCAGAATTACAGCTGTTCAGAATTTTGTGGTACAACTTTCAGCTCCAAAGACATATCAAATGTCCACAATATATTTCATGAGTATCTTGAAATAAAATACATTGAAAAGTAAGTATTTAGAGGTAGAAAGTTTTTTAATATATGAATTTAATTATGTATTTAAATATGCGTTTGGGGGTTTTGACCTTAGGTTACATTGAGTCAGTTTTAACATGATCCCTTTCCTTGCGGATCTATGCAGGAATGGCTCTGTACCTCATAGAGTCTTTCAACAGTAGCAGTATATATGTTTCATAAACCGATAAATATTTGTCTGTAAGTGGGAGAATGATCTG
This sequence comes from Azemiops feae, assembly GCA_023970755.1. Lineage (NCBI taxonomy): Eukaryota > Metazoa > Chordata > Lepidosauria > Squamata > Viperidae > Azemiops > Azemiops feae. The sequence goes on from JALGBA010000437.1 coordinate 7,260, forward strand.
TGTGGATTAATTTTACAAATGTCTCACTTTACAGGCAATTAATTTTAAACAGGAATTATTAATTATGTTAATATTACTTAAATCAGGGGTGTCAAACTGCCGGCCCACGGGCCGGTTTCATCATACCAAAGCTGCGCCTACCCCATTGCCGGCAATGCAAAAAGAGTCACGATACGTCGCGACATGTCACATGGCGTGGCGAGTTTGACACCCGTGACTTAAATGTTTGTCATGGCCCTGAGTGCAAACATATATTTTTCTTGTGTATTTATTCATTCATTAATCCTTTTTTTGGATTTGATTGTATATTTGATTGATGTAGACTAGGTAAATTCCCATTCTTATACTGTGATTGAGATCTAGTCAATCTAGGTTTAGTGCTAGTCATGAATAGATTCCAGAACCTTTTCTATATATTACTCCATTTTCAGATAATTTTCCTTTAATATCTCTTAAATACACAGACACATTTATCCCACATCCCGCTGAGATCTCAAAGAGGAAATTATAATAAGAATACCCTGAGAAACAGGCATGAAACCATTTCCCCTGCCCATCTTCACAGAACCTGCCTATTTTGACTAGCCAGATGCAGACAACCCACAAATCTGAGACAGCTGGTTGAGCAGCCTCCAGGGCAAAGCAGCTCCAAAAAGAATTTCTTCACCATGCACATCCAGAATCTCTGAGCTAATTATCGGGGTTGAGATTCTTAACTTAATCATCACTCCTCAGTCTCTAGAGTGTGAGAGAATCAAAGAAGTAACCCCTGCCTTGTTGGACTGAGCACACAGCAAAAGAGCAAAAGTCCAATGCAATTATCAGCTGAGCAACCTTGTGGTTGTGATGCAGCACATTCCCCACAGGGGCATGAAATTAGCTAAAATTCAGACCAAAACCACAATGTAAAAGAAAAGAAAAGAAAAGAAAAGAAAAGAAAAACTCATTTGTGGAAAGCAAAGTGTTTTGTTCATTAAAAAGTTCCAAAGAGAGCAGAAGGATACTGCTTTCTTTGTTTTAGCATCAATTTGAACTCAGGTTCTTCTTACATAGTAAGAGTCTGCCTTTCATTGTACATGAACATTAGGAAGAAAACAGCTAGTTATTTCACCAGATGACAATAAAGTCTGTGCAAAGCACATAGAATTAAAAACAAACGTCAATGAAATGTATACAATGTTTTCTCTTTATCACCCTCATTAACTTTCAGTTTGACAGGAGATCATATCACTTAATTACCATTAGATTTTAAAAATTTCTTAGTAGATTTGCAAGCAGTCCAGTCCAGCATAGTAAACATCATTGGGTAGATTTCTTTTGTAGCAAGTCAGTTTTGTATGGTGGTTAAAAACTCTGGGCTCCACCATGGATTCTAGTCCTGCCTTAGGCACAAGCGGCCCGGTGGCTTTAGGGCAGTCATTCTCATTCGAGCCTTAGAAGACAAGGAATGGCAAATCACTTCCAAAGATGTTACCATGAAAACTGCAGGAACTTGTTCAGGCAGTCATGAAGAGTCAAGGCCCAAAAGACGATGATAGATGGAAGATGATATAGATAGATAAATGATAGATAGGAGAAAGTCAGCATTAAATTGTAGTTTCTTATAGAAATACTACCTAACGGAATAGAAACTGTTTCTGGAGTTGTACAATAAATTAACTGTGTTGCTAAGAAAATGTTATTTCTATGTTCCCTTGCAAATGTTAACCTAGAATGATTTTTTTTTCTTTCCAGAACAAATCACAATGTACTTATTACTATATCCAACCTAACTGGGAGAGCTTAGGTAGAAAGGAATCAATTCAAATACTGTGCTCAGGAGAGGGGAAAAGAAAAGATATAAAATCATTATGTTACATACACAGAACTTTAAACATATCAGGCTTACATAATCCAACAAGTTCTATAACTAAAATTTAAATTAGAGTTGTATAGCCTTTCTAAGACTGAAAGGCACATTTGAATATTGTAAATAATGACAGTAGAGCAGAATAAAGGAGGGGGTTGTAAAAGCCAAACCAAAGCTAAATTTAATTGAAATAAATATAATAAAATAAAATAATTAAAAATGATTAATATGATTTCCCTTTGTGTATCTGCTAATGTTTCCCTTCTGTCATATTAACAATTACAATCATAAAATTAAGTTATCCAATATAAAATTGTTTCTTGGTTATAAAGGATATTTCCCTTCTTTCATGTTAAAAATTGCAGCAGCCTCTCGGTGGACTCCTTGAAGTAAACCTTTGGCCATTTATATATTTCTGATCTGAATAGTGAATGCTTTCATCCTGCTAGCATGACCAACATTCAGAACACTTTTCAAGGCTTCAGAAGGTCATTTGCTATAATATCTACTGGCCAAGTCTGAAACAGAAATAAGCCAAGCATAACGGCTTGAAAAGGCAAACAAAAGGACATATGAAACAATATGGTTCCAAATAATGCTAGAAAAGGCAAAGAAAAGGACATATGAAACAATATGGTTCCAAATGATCAGCTATAATATTTTAATGAGGAAAAGAAAACAACACCCTAACCCAACACTTAGATACATTTGTGGAGGGGAAGCTTTTAATGTTGGAACTGTTTATAAAGGTTGTGTATGCTACCTAAGATCAAAAGCATTATACCCATGTTTACCAGTTTTTAGAAAGAGTGGCATACTCTACATATGGGCTTCCAAGGCTTCACATTAGAAAGCTCTTCACCCAATTCAGTAGGGCATTCCATACATATGTGGCTGATGGTGTGACAAAAGATTTATATCCACTTATATTCATTCAAAACATATAAAGATGTGTTCTGATATAAAGGCACAAAGTTAGCTGTTAAGATACAGAGCAAGCATATTTCTTGATCCCCCTAAATTATTGAACTTTTGCTCATTTGCTTGCAGGTTAACTAGTGTGGTCCCTAAGCTAACGGATCTAGAAAATTATTCTGGCAGTAGTAGCCATATAATGGGACAGAACATCAACATAAAGAAAAGCAAAGGCACTGAATACAATATGGAAATTAGAAGAGGAGGAGACTTATTTTAGTAGTTCACCAGAGAATCGGACATTAGTTATGATGCCTTGTAGAATTGACAAACAAACAAACTTATGTTCCTATTTCCAGATTGCTTCCAAGGAGGGACCAAACCTGTCATAGAATGATGCTAGGAGAAAATGCATGTCTGCACTAGACTCCCAGTGGAGAGACCATAAAAGATGTGCATAGGACAACAAAATGAAAAGAGCACCCTGAGCCTAAAATGTAGATCTTAAAATAAAGTAGTTAGAAATCTGAGCAATTGAAAGAATTGTAAGGAGCAAAGCATTTTTAAAAAATTCTGTAGTTATTTAAACAGCCTTGACAAGAACCAGAAAGACAGTGAAAGGGATGCTTAAATTATTGTCATGTGAAGTAGCAATTCATGGTAATAGATCAGCATCTTTTAAATAAACTGGATCCACAAACAAGGTAGCAAAAGCAAATAGAGCACATATCATGACTATGCAGGAGCTGGAGAATGGAAAGAGGCCAAATGATCATTATTATTATTATTTTGCATTAAGTAATAAAGCAAAACACAAATATCACTTTTCTCCAACAATTGTTCTATTGCATTAGTACTGTAGGTATGAACTGGCCATATATCTTGATACTTTGTTCTCAGTAATATTAAATAATTTCAATCCTTTCCAAGGGACTGTCCCTAAACCTTGAAGTAATCTTGTTCCTTTAGCACTCAGCAAGGAAGGGACAATGTAGAAGAGGTGCTAATATGCTAAAAAAAAGAAGAACATTGAAAAGAACAAGGCCAGCTAATACAAAAGATGAAAAGAGGGAACATATAGACAGAAAAAGTCATTGTGATCAGGACCACAGAGAGGGAATTATGAAAATCTTTCAGATGCAGGGTGAAAGAAAGTGATAAAAGAACAAAATTAAGAACTGTAGGTTTTATAATGGAAATCATGAGCGAAGAGTACCAGATGTGAAATGGAAAAATTCTTCCCCCTCACCCAACAGGATAAAAGGGAAGAAAGTGTAGAAAACTCATCTTTCATTCATTTCAATACAAATGATAGAAGATAATTAACATACTGTATGTGTTGCATTCAAGGTAAGGAAAAAGACAGAGAAGATGGTGCATATAGCTTGTGAGAAGATAGGGAACATTGTATGAAAGCAGATTGGGTACTATCCCAAAGTCAGATATGATTCATCTGAACTGGAGACAATTTAAATATCTTTCATACACTAACAAATTGGTTTTGTCAGTGTTCTTGGAGATTTGACAGCTTCTCTAACAATGTCATTGGAAGGACAAACTGTCTATCAGAGCCCAGAATCTTCTCTCTTAAAATGCTATGTGGGAAGAGTTGAAGATTCATCTGCAGCTATTAAGCACCAATGAGATGGATTAACTAGGGATGTCAAAATGACAAGGAGCCTTATTAAGCTTTTTTATTAATCTTGAAATTGGTTTATTTCTTTTCTTTTCTGTAGATGAAGGGATGGGTTGGTTTCAAATATTCTGTTCTTGCAACATTGGTAGAAGATTTTGCTGTCTTGGAATGGAAATACAATCCAATTTGCCTTCTCCATTGATCTCAAAATTATTTCTTTCTGAGATTGGAGATTCCAGTTTTGGAAAGTTTGGGAAGGGGCATGAGTCAGGCAGTGCTGATACAGCCCCCTGCCCAAGTAGAAGACAAATGACTGTACAACTCTTTGTTGAGCCAGGTACCACCTATTCTATACCTGTGCATTTGGTTTTTCTTGCCTAAGAAGAAGACCTTATTTTTCTCACAATTGAATTGCATGTTGTTGGATAGGGCCCAGTGTTCAAGTCTATCAAAAGCTTTTTGATCTTGAGCCTATCTTCTAAAGTGTTGACTATTCCTCCAAACTTGTTGTTATCTGCAAATTTGATGAATTCCCTTTCCATCCCCTCATGTAAATCATTTATGAAGATGTTGAGGAGTACTAGGCCTCAAACAGAACTTTGGGTCACTGTATATTTTCCTCCATGTAGATGTTGAGTGTGGTTTTCTGCCAGTTATGTATTCATTTGGTGCTGATGCTATGCTATCCCACATTTCTCTTTCTTACCAAGAAGTAGTCTACTTTGTCAAATGACTCACTGAAGTCCAAGTATACTTTGTCGACAGCATTTCACTGGTTCACTAATTTAGTCACTTTGTCAAATAATGCAATAGGTTTTCTGTGGCATGATCAGTTTTTGATCAATCCATGTTGGCTTCTAGTAATAGCTTTGCTTGCTTGTAGGTGTTCACAGATCTGTTGCTTGATTATTTTTTCCAGGATCTTCCCAGGTATTGATATCAGGCTGATTAGTCTGTAGTTTCCTGAATCCATTTGTTTCCTTTCCTTTCTTGAAAATGGAACCACATCAGCTCTTTTCCAGTCCTCTAGTAGTTTCCTGGTGCTTCAGGATCTTTGAAAGATATGGTTTAGTGGTTCCGAGACCATGTCTGCCAACTTCTTCAGAATCCTGCAATATAATCCATTTGGTACTGTTGATCTGAATTTGTCTAGGTGTTCTCTTACCATTTTCTTGCTCATTTAACTTGTATTCCTAGTCTGTCTTCTACAGCTCTGTTTTTGGTAGATTGGGCTATTTTTTTCCTTTTGTGTGATGATAGAGGCAAAAAATGAATTAAGCAGTTCCACTTTCTCTCTGCTGCCTGTCACTTCTTTGCCATCTTTTTCCCTTACTGGACATATTGTTTCCTTGACGTTTTTCTTGTTTTTTATATATTGAAAGCATTTTTTTTTCAAGCATGGGGGTTGTTAAGTGAGTCCCACCCTATTTTACAATCTTTTTTGCTATAGTTGTTAAGCAAATTACTGCAGTTGTTAAGAGAATCGTATGGTTGCTAAGCAAATCCAGCTTCCCCCATTAGCTTTGCTTGTTGGAGAAGATCTGGGAAGGTTACAAATGGTGATCACATGATCCCAGGACACTGCAACCATTATAAATCTATGCCAGTTGCCACATGCCTGAATTTTGATCACATGACCATGGGGAGGCTGTCATAAGTCTCAACCAGTCATAAGTCTCATTTTTCAGTGCTGTTGTAACTTTAGTTGCTAAATGAATGATTGTAAGTCAAAGATTACCTGTATTGGGATGGATTCCCTACTGAACATTAACATCAAATATTAGCAGAACAAAGACTATACTGGGGACCATTTCATAAAGACAATTCTCTTTGAAATATTGGGTCAGTCTCATAAATGTGTAAGCCATAACTTCATTAAAGGAATATTTGAAAATTATTTTAATTCTCACAATAAGCGCAGAAGGAAGGAATAAAGTTTTGACACTGGCATTGGTTACCAGATTTGCTGGGTCCCCAGCAAAAATATAAAGCATTTTTGTGGTCAGTAATTATAATAAATATGTTTTTCTCTGTTCATTGCTCCCTTCACAGCAGTTTCATTTGAATCCCACTTTAGATTTGGAAATGCCATTCTACCAAAATTATTCTCCTGACAATATCCCCTCACTTCTGGGTTTATTCAGCTTGGCCAGATGAAAAATATCTAAACAAATTAACTAGATAGCCAGATTCCTTAAATGCAAAAAGCCATATTATATGTTAAGCTTAATTAAGCAAATAACCCTGCTTGATCCCTTACAATTAAATCTATAAAAGGAAAAGGAACATTCTAAGAAAATCATCAATACCAATTGATGCTATTATTAAATTAAATAAATCTTTCTAGCCATGATAAAATACCTAGAGTATACTTTGTCAAAGCAATATAGGTGGACAGCGTTCAACTAAAAAGAGTTGGTATGGAACTAAGCTTAACTTCACTTTCTTGTTGGAAGTCATAAAAGAAGAACCTAAATCTCAAGCGATCTAGATTTGAAAGCTCACACAAACTGATCTTGATTTTTTTTCAATTTTTGTGACTGCTCTTTATTTTCATCCTAGAAGGAAAGGAAGGGGGGGGAAGTGCATGCTACCCTAAATTACTTCTATTCATTTTAAGTTTCAGATCAAACTACAAAACTTTGGATGGAGAAGTATAGTACCTTAGCAAGTAACAAAACTTATTTCTCACAATTTTTAGGCGATGTATTTGAATATGATAACTCTGAAAGAATAACCAGATGTATTTTAGAAATAAGAAGAATGAAATAGTGGTTCTTGGCAACCATGAAACAAGAATTGTATCTTATTTAAAATGGGCTCCATATAAGACAAAGGAGTTGCATTTCAACTTCAGCAGAACTTGACTTAGATTTGCTTTTACTGGTTCAACCGTAGTGTTTTCATTTGGAAAACTTTACATCATTGTCTTGGCAGACAGCCAGATGTTCTCCTCTGCAGTCTGCTATTTTTTCTTTAGCTTACCCAAAATAGCTACTCATAGATTTAATGTCCTCAAATTACTAATGCTTACAGTCAAGAATGTTGTCAACTTTCAGCTGGGTAGCCAGAAATTTGCTATTGGTGAACAAAGAAATATGAGTGGAAACTCCATACAAATTTACATTCCAAAGACTGGCACTTCATAAGGTATTTCTGAGTGAACTTAAATTGGCTGACAGGTATAATTGGCCTTCATTTTAAATATATTCACCTGCACACAGTTCAGAGGTTGGCACTGAAAGCAGAACTTTGTGCCACCATAGTTGGGACTAAAATTTCTGTCACTAACTATGCAGTTGTTAAGTGAGTCATCACATGATCAGTCTTGATTTTATAACTATTTTTACCATGGGTGTTAAGTGAATCCAGCTTCTCCCCTTGACTTTGCTTGTCAGAAGCCAGCAGGAAAGGTGACTAATCATAATTATGTGACCACAGGAAGCTGCAAACATTATAAATGCAAGCCAGTTGCCAAGTGCCCAAATCATGATCACTTGACTATGGGAATGGCCATAACTTTGAAGATGAGACATAATTCACATTTTTCAGCACCATTGTAACTTGAGCCATTGTTAAATGAATGACTGGAAGTTGAGGACTAGTTGTATATGTTCATTAGACTGCATTTCCAAAGTTGCTGAGTGAATTCATAACCAAGGGGAATTCTAAATATATAATGGATTAACAAGAACTTTCGCTATCAAATCTCCAATAAAGATTATCCTCAACTTACAACCACAACTGGGCCCAAACTTTCTGTGGTTAAGTGAGTTTTGCCCCATTTTATGACTTTTCTTGCTGCAGTTGTTAAGTTGTTAAGTTAGTAACAGTTGTTAAGTGAATCTGTCTTCCCCATTGACTTTGCTTGTCAGAAGGGCACAAAAAGTGATCGCATGACTCTGGGATGCTGCAGCTGCCATCAACATGAGTCAGTTGCCAAGTGTCTGAATTTTGATCACGTGGCCATGGGGATGCTGCAACAGTTGTAAGTGTGAAAAATGGTCATAAGTCAGTTTTTTCAGTGCCGTTGTAACTTTGAATGAACTAAGTTGTGGATTACCTGTACTAGAACTTGATAACTCCCTAATAAAATTGACTAGCATTTCTTTCAGGAAGGTTCCCAAAGAAAATATTATACATAAACACCTACCCCAAATTATGATGCTACTACAATTTCGATGGATTGATAACAGTGATTATGATTGTGATATCTGTATGAACTGGTTTGCCATATTTAAAAAAAAAGATATTTTAAAGCAGGATGCATTAAAAAAACAGAATAGTTGAAACAATTTCCAATAATTAAAATATAAATGTTTAAAACAAAAAAAATATTATCACCAATGAAATATCACAGTGAAACAGAAAAAAATATATCTAAGTAATTTTATTATAGATTATTATAGATAATTTTAAGATGCCACAAATAATTTTTTGATACCTTGCAAGTATTGGGGAAGGAAAAAACTCAAACATCAGTACCACAACAGAGCAGGGTCTTTTTTGAGTAAGTGCCACTAACTAATCATCTGTAGATCATAGTTTCATCAGGATTGTCTTCTGCTGATTTTCTTTATTGGGCATGCAGGAAAAGCAATTCACCAACTAATCTGGTCTCGTGGAGTTTATATGCTTGAATCTGACTTGGGAGATAATAAACGGCCACAGAAAATAACTATTCAATATAAGCTGTCCACTGGTTACTTGTTCTCACTGTTAGGAAGTTTCTCCTTAATTCTACAGAAGCAACCTAGAATTAAGGAGAAACTTCCTAATAGTGAGAACAATTAACCAGTGGAACAGCTTGCCTTCAGAAGTTGTGGGTGCTCCATCCCTGGAGGCTTTTTAGAAGAGACTGGACAACCACTTGTCTGAAACGGTATGAGGTCTCCTACTTGAGCAGAAGGTTTGACTGGAAAATCTCCAAGATCCCTTCCAGCTCTATTCTATATTCTAGTCTATTCTCAGAAACTGTATTGATATGTGTGGCCAAGTGACTTGTTGCCAGCTGCGACTTCTGGACCTAGCAGAAGACTAGCCCTTTATCCAGTGGCATCATAGTATTTAAAAATGGATCTTTAACTAGAGATTGGACAAATAGCTTCTTTAAGAGAATGGACTCTTCAGAAGCTGTTGACTGCTCTAGCAACTCTAGCAACAGGCCACTGTGCAACTTTGTAGCTCTGGCATTGCCTTAAAATAGTGTCCTGTCTTTCCTGCTGTCATTACTGGACATTCCATTAGCTGAAGATACAGTATTAAAGTGGTAAAAAGTGTTCCCTATGCCAAGGAAGACATTAGAACTCAGAGCCAGAAACCTGAAAGACATATTTATATTAGGCAGTTTCTTGGCTCCTGATGACAGTTTCAGAGCTGCTATGATAAAATGAAGGCAACCAAAAATATATTTTCAATTACCAAAGACTTTCTCCACTGTTTACTCTGTAACAGTTTTATTTGAACAGGAGTTCTTGACAAAACCACCACATTTGCATGAAGGCAAGACATCTAAGGAAACTGCCTACATGCTTTATTTTGTGTGTATTTTTTTTCAACAAAATGTTCACACTATTTCTTCCAATAAGACTCAAAAATTAACAAACACAAAGTGAGAAGCTCCATATAGCTCCCAGAGGGCTAAAATAGTTCAGTTGGCTGAGAAAGACTCAATCTTTTACATCAGCCTCATGGCTCCAGAGTGGATTGATTTTAATTCAAATAATTGAAATCATTCTTAAGTGTGTGTGTGTATGTGTGTGTAAAAAGAGAGAGAGAGAGAGAGACAAAGAAGAGAGATAGAAAGTAGTGAGAGAAAGAGAGAGAAAGAGAATACATATTTCATCATCAATATCAGCATTGGCATTAGGTGTACATATGGTGGTGGATACATCTTCTCATGCTAGAAATAGAAAGTGGAGTGATCATTGGTCCAAACCATCTTATTATTAATTTCAAAAGAAGAAAAAATGAGGAAAAAGTCCCTATGCCTACCAAATTAAAATATTTTACCTGTTGTTGTTGTTGTTGTTTTTTAAAAAAAGGAATAATCTTCCATCATTCTAAAACTATTTCTTCTCATCCTCCCAAATTTCCTGCCAATGAATAGTGGTGGATTTCGTGGTCAGCTTCCAGGTGGTAATTTCATCTGAGATTGAAAAGATTGAGATTATCTTCTCGAAAGCATAAGGAGAAGGTTTAGAGAGCATTTCTAATTTTTAAAGAGCCATTGAAATACAGCTGATGAAGCCCTACTGACATGCCAGACTGGCAAAATCAGATCTCTTCAGCAAATGAGACAAGATGACTTGATGCAAGATTTTCACTCAAGCCAATCAAATTGTTATTTTGGGAAATCATACATTTGTATTCAGTGTCAGAGTGTCACTCATTAAATTATTATGAGAATGATTAGAAAATTATCTTAATGAAAAAAATGTTAGTCTGTACTTAGCTGCCTAAAATATGCTATTACTTCACTTATTTGAGTATCAGATGGCCACTGATCATTTCACTGGGACAATATTCACTAGCATTTCCCTATTACAGTTCTTTAAGCAGAACTCATTCATGGTTTAAACCAGGGGCTTAATTCTCCAAAAGGGCAAGTACCAAGTGAACATAATTTAGCAATCACTAAAAAGATAGCCCTGGGGAGGATAACAGCATTAATATTTGAAAAATTAAATGATACAGATCTTCCTGGTAGGGAAGTACTGTGTGCACAGAATTAATAAAGGTACTTTGGGTTGATGTCAGTTTAGTATTCTGGAAAGATCCCTTGAAATCAGTGGAATTTAAGTCAACTCCCTAAAACACGACACCTTGCCCTGCTCAGTTTTGCAGGAAAGCCTGTCACTTTCATTCTGCCTTGAAAATAACCAGGATTCTAGTACTGAAGTGCCCTCCCACCCACTGGCTCCCGACCCACTCTTTCTCTGTTCTAAAACTTGGGGTGTAGCCAATAACAACTGACCCAGGTCCCACAGATTCTGATGGATTCCATTCTAAGTGTGGCTAAATCAGGAACCAAGACATTCATTTCTCAGGTTCGAATTCTATTGTCAGGGGCAATTAGATATAATTGCTAAAAGTTGGAAAGCAAGAAGTTTGATGTGATCTGTCCTGAAGTGCCTAAATTGGACTACTACTCGATTGTTATTGAGGATCCCTGCTCATGGAGGATTGCCAGAGCTCAAATAAGATGCAACGGTCAGTCCAATCAACTTCTGTAGTGAAAGAAAGCTTGCTGTCACAGGAGACAAATGTCCTAGATCAAAGTTTCTCAACCTTGAGAACTTTAAGATATGCGGACTTCAACTCCCAGAATTCCCCAGCCACCTATCTTAAAATTGAAAAATTGGAAAACATTGCCCTAGACCAGGGGTCTGCAACCTTGACAACTTTAAGACTTGTGGACTTCAGCTCCCAGAATTCCTCAGCCACCTATCTTAAAATTGAAAAATTGGAAAACATTGCCCTAGACCAGGGGTCTGCAACCTTGACAACTTTAAGACTTGTGGACTTCAGCTCCCAGAATTCCTCAGCCATCTATCTTAAAATTGACAAAGTTGAAAAACATTGCCCTACACCAGGGGTCTGCAACCTTGACAACTTTAAGACTTGTGGACTTCAACTCCCAGAATTCCTATGCTGGCTGAGGAATTCTGGGAGCTGAAGTCCACAAGTCTTAAAGTTGTCAAGGTTGCAGACCCCTGCCCTAGACCAGGGGTGTCAAACTGCCGGCCTGCGGGCCGGATGCATCATGGCAAAACCATGCCTACCCTGACGTTGTGAGTTTGACACCCCTGCCCTAGACTTCGGGATTATACATGCAAATTATGCCCAATATTCTTTCTAGTGTTTCTGGAAAGTGTGATGTGTTTTGATAAAGATATAGAATACTAATATAATAATGTAGATACTTTTCTGTTTTTTATGTCTCTCTGCTTTTGCCTGCTCTGTATACCAATGTCCCATATAAATGTCTTTCATGTTTGCTGATATGTAATAAATAAACACCAAGCATCACCATGCACTTAAAATGATGTGAGGCTTTAATTGCATGGTTGTAGCTGCTACCATGATTATTTCTTTTACTCCTTCCTTGCAAAATACCTCCAAATTAAATGCAATTTGATGAAAGAAGCTATCTGGTTTCAGTAAAAGAATTCTGCATGGGCATCCATAGGAGGAATAAAAAAAAGTCAAGATGACACATGTAAATAAAAGGGTAAGATTCAATCCCATGGCTGTCACCTTGACTTTCTTTAACTTCCTCTGCAGATACTCCTGCTAATCTTCTCTGTAAGATGTAGGACTTTCATATTCAATTGCATTTCAACCTTGCTTTTTTTTCCCTTTCAATCTGTTTCTGTTTCTTACTTAAATGGGCAAGACCATGATGTACTGTACATTCAGGAAGCAGAGACTCAATGGAAATGGTTAATAAATACCATTCCCCTTGTCCCCTGGGAAGTGGTAGGCAAACCATCTGAACCAAAACCTGCTATACCACCTGGCAGGATAGAGAAGGACTGTGCTAATTTTAAATATTATGGTTATCCCATTTTACAAAAATGTTTTCCTCCCATTTGCTGCCTCTGAGAGAGGGAAAGATGCATCACTAGCACCAGGAACAATATAATCATCTCTCCTAAAGTCTGAGTGGACTTTAGATGTTGCAAACGATCCAGTTGGTTATATCATTACCAGATTCTAGAATGATCCCTTTCTATGTTCTCCATTGTGGATAATGGAAACCCAGTGGCAGCAGACCTGTCTAGGATAGCCAGGAAATGGCTTCCTAAGATGAATCACCTTCTCTTTAGACAGATCTCCATCTCAGCTTGTACATAACAACATCCTATGACAGACTCATTCTGGGAGCCACAGGAAACAAACCAATATAATGTCTACTTCATTTTCAGCATTATTTGATTAATAATCTGATCGGCTATCTGTTCTTTATCTTATCTTTCATTTCAGTCTCTTTTTTTTCCTTTTGTCACTTTAAACAATCATTTGACAGAAAATTTATTCCATCATCTCAGTCATAAATATATTTGCTTTTTTCCTACATGATGCAGCTGAGGAAATTGATGAAATCTCAGAACATTCAGACAATATCTCCAGAACCAGGAATTTGGGATGGTCATGAATTGTTGTTGAACTTGAGGTTCAGGTCAATGGCTCAGCTTCCATTTAAAAATGGAACCTACCTGCTCTATTTCTTGAAGTTTGAAATGTGTTGAAAGCAGATAAAGAAAGAATAGGATAATATGGAGGCATTGTGGTGTTGCAATATAGTTTATTGCATAGCTCTTGCCTTGGTTTCAAGTCTTTTCTCTGGCAACTTCTTGCTTGGAGTATTGAAAAAATATATACAAACTTGTATTATACAGACACTTCATAAAGTCAGTCCAAAACAGAATTGCTAGATTACTGAGCTGGGCAAGGTGATCATGTGAAGCAAATGCTTCAGCAGCTATATTGGCAGTCAACACACTGAAAGATCCAATTCAAAGTCTTTGAATGGACTCTTAACACATGAATGGCTCAAAATCAGAGTAGAAGAAATGTCAACTCCCGTATGTACTTCACAGGATGTACAATTTTAGAACATGCTTTTACATTAAATTAAGTGAGTGGCTACAAGAAAGAAGATATTCTCTTTTTCAGGGCTATTCTTATGAAAGATTTCTACAGAATAACACACCTGTACCAACAATGTTGTCTTTTGGGAACCAAATATGTGAAACATTTAGATTTTGATAGTTAAGTTTTGTATCCAAGTTACACATATATTATAAAATCAGACAGATGAGAGATAAGAGAGACAGAGAATGCTAGATCATTTCCCTTCTACTCATTGTTGTAACTCTGTTTTGGAATCTTATTATTTGCTGGATTATTCATACTTTTATCAGTTTGGTGTTTGGGGAGAAAGTGTGCAATCCTATCAGCAATCATCACTGTTGATGCACTGCAGCTCATGAGTTTAACCAAATGCTTAATATACCACAGCTTAATCTATGGAGACAAAAGAAAATTTCAAGGAGAAACTAAAAGAATCTTCTTATACAATCCAGCAACAATTAAGAAGAATATTTATAAAGCAAATGCTACAGAGATGAAGAAATTTACTGAGGTCCAATTATTATACAGATTTACTCAATCTCTAATTTGTGAATTTATACAAAAAAAGGAACATACTTGTATGCTGAAGTACACATTTTCTGATATATTGCAAAGCAGTTTACAACTTGAAAAAAGTGCAGAACTGTGCACTAAAAAGCACACACCTTTTTATACAATCACACAAACACCTTTTTTTAAGTTTAACATATTCACAAACATGTGCAGAATGGTGCCAAAATGATCTTAAGGTTATACATTCTTTAGCAAAACTGATATCGACAGATTCACCGTTTGGTCTATTATCACTGAAGAGTTGCCACTGCATCCTTCTTCAGGCAGTCTTTTAAATATGAGAGCTACAGTATTTGCTCAAAGAAAGAAAAGATACCCTGAGCATAAGGAGAGTTTCCTATAATTTCCCCAAACAGATGGCCTGGTTCTCCAACATGGGATCGAGCTCTTTAGACATTAAAAAATGGCAGTGCATCCATTTAAAGCATGCATTCTATGCTACAAAAAGCAAAAATCTTTCTCCTTATTGTACATTTCCTGTCTTCCTTCCTCTGCCACAAAATCTTTAGACAATTTGTAAAATAACACAGAATTTAAGGGAGTGCACAGAGCACAGCTGCTCAAATACTTATCAACAGAGTTGGCACTGCCCGATTAGCACCACAGTTTGATACAAGTTTCAAAAAATAATAAAAGGAGCAGCTGCTTCTGTTGCCTGATGCCTTTATTTTCCATGAGAAAATGTGAAGTTTTAAATTGAAATAGTACTATTACTTATTGTTCCAGTATGGATATTATAATCAAAACCAGAAATACATGCTTAATGAAACCAAGGTTGAATTTATAAAAACAAAAATAAGGCAATGATTAAAAAATGTGCTTTCATGCTTTAATTTAAACATCTGATTTTTCCCCCTTTGTGGACTCTTCTTCTAAGGAAGGATAGTATTCCACTGCTTAAATCTAAAGGGTGGAAGTGAACTTGGCTCTTCTTCATTTTTGCCCTCGATTAATGTTAACATTTCATGTCCAAAACGGTTTTGCTGCTGCAGACTAAATCAATTGATGTGAGCTAATTGATACAGAACATCCCTGTCCCCGGAAATCTAAAAAATATAGGGCTAGCAGTGCATGCAACATAGATGTGTGTGTGGACAAGAACATCAACCTTGCTGTCAAGCAAAATCAAGTTTCTAATAGCGAGTGCCACACAAAGTGCACTAACCAAACAGGTGGTAAGACAATAGGGGAACTCAGGCACCACACAGGTTATGTAGAAAGTAAACACAGGTCCGGTCATAAAGGACTCAAATGTCTATACACCAATGCACAGAGTATGAACAGCAAACAGGGTGAACTAGAAATTCACGTTAATGAGGGCAGATATGATATTGTTGCCATTACAGAAACATGGTGGGATGAAACCCACAAATGGAACACACAGCTAGAGGGATTTAAATTATTTAAAAGAAACAGACCAAATAAAAGAGGAGGTGGAATTGCTCTCTATATAAGAAATAACTACATCTCTACAGAAATAGAGCACAACAATGATGAAAACTGTTTTGAATGCATTTGGGTCAATATAAAAGGGGGGGGGAATGACATTGCCATAGGTGTATACTATAGGCCACCCAACCAAACAGAGGAAATAGATAAACTTTTTGCTAGTCAGCTAACTAAGGTATGTAGGAAGCACATCACAATAGTAATGGGGGACTTTAACTACCCTGACATCAACTGGGAGACAAACTCTGCACCAAGTGGAAGATCAAACAGATTCCTGACAACCTAGCAGACAACTTTGTCTCCCAAAAAGTAGAGAAGGGAACTAGGGGATTAGCCATTTTGGATCTAATTCTCACTAACAGAGATGAAATGATAGAAGGTGTTGAAGCCATAGGAACCTTGGGAGGAAGTGATCATGCAATATTGGAATTCAACATTATGGAAGCACAAGCACTAGAACACAGTCAAACTAGAGTCTTGGACTTCAAGAGAGCTAATTTCAATAAACTTAGAGAGGGTTTGGGAAGGATTCCATGGATGAGAATCCTCCAGGGGAAAACAACACAAGATGCTTGGGAAATTTTGAAAAGCGAGATAATAAAAGCCCAGTCTAACACAATACCAACAAAGAGGAAAAATAACAGCTCTCAAAAGAAACCAGCATGGCTGCACAAAGAACTCTCTGATAAATTGAAAGATAAAAAGGACAAGTATAGAAAGTGGAAAGAGGGGCACATAACTAAGTCAGAATATCAGCAACTAGGCGGAGCCTGCAAAGATGAAGTGAGGAAAGCTAAGGCTCAAAATGAACTAAGGCTTGTGGCCAAAGTCAAAAATAACAAAAAAAAAGCTTCTTTCAACATGTAAAAAACAAGAAAAAAGTGAAGGAAACGATTGGTTCATTAGTGGGTGAAAGTGGCAAGAAGGTGACAAGCAACAGGGAGAAAGCAGAACTATTTAACTCGTTTTTCGCATCTGTCTTTACACAAAGGGAAAAAGCAGACCAGCCTACCAAAAATAGTGCCATAAAAAACAGAATAGAAACACAAGTTAAGATAGGCAAGAAAATGGTAAGTGAGCACCTGTCCAGCCTAGACGAGTTCAAATCACCAGGACCACATGAATTACATCCCAAGGTTCTCAAGGAACTGGCAGATGTGATCTCAGAACCACTGAACTATATTTTTCAAAGATCCTGGAGCACTGGGGAACTACCAGAGGACTGGAAAAGAGCTGATGTAGTTCCCATCTTCAAAAAAGGGAAAAAAATGGATTCAGGAAATTACAGACCTATCAGCCTGACCTCAATACCTGGGAAGATTCTGGAAAAGATAATCAAACAACGAATCAGCGAACACCTACAGGCAAACCAAGTCATTACTAAAAGCCAACACGGGTTTGTCAAAAACAGATCATGTCAGACAAACCTTATTGCATTCTTTGACCAAATGACAAAATTAGTGGACCAGAGGAATGCTGTGGATATAATTTACTTGGACTTCAGTAAGGCATTTGACAAAGTAGATCACAACCTACTACTTGATAAGATAGAAAAAAGCAGGTTAGACAGCATCACCACCAGATGGATCCGTAGCTGCCTGACCGGCCGTACTCAGCGTGTGGTCCTCAATGGAACCACATCTACATGGAGGGAAGTGTGTAGTGAGGTGCCCCAGGGCTCTGTTCTGGGCCCAGTGCTCTTCAACATCTTCATCAATGATTTGGATGAGGGGATAGATGGGGAACTCATCAAATTTGCAGACGACACCAAATTGGCAGGAATAGCCAACACTCCAGAAGACAGGTTTAGGATACAGGAGGATCTGGACAGACTTAAACACTGGGCGCTATCTAACAAAATGAAATTCAATGGTGAAAAAAGTAAGGTTCTACATTTAGGCAAGAAAAACCAAATGTATAGGTATAGTATAGGGGGTACCTTGCTCAATAGTAGTAACTGTGAGAGGGATCTCGGAGTCCTAGTGGACAATCATTTAAATATGAGCCAGCAGTGTGCAGTCTCCTTCATGGATTACTGCCTTGTCGTGGCGAAGGGGCTTGCGTAACTCAATGAAGTTATGAGCTATGCCGTGCAGGGCCACCCAAGACGGACAGGTCATAGCAGAGAGTCTGACAAAATGTGATCCACTGGAGAAGGAACTGGCAACCCACTCCAGTATCTTTTGCCATGACAACCCCTGGAACCAGTTACTAAAAAAGGGCAAAAAGATAGACGCTGGAAGATGAGGGCCCCTCAGGTAGGAGGTGTCCAATATGCTACGGGGGAAGGCAGAGGGGCTAGTACTAGTAGCGCCAGAAAGAGTGAAAGCGGACGGGGCCAAAGCCGAAGGAACGCTCAGATAAAAAATCCAAAAATGAAGAATGTCAGTGCGAAGTTACAAGGCAAGCCATTCAATATCACAGTACTCAAGTCTATGCCCCAACCACTGGTGCTGAAGAGGATGAAATTGACCGGTTCTATGAAGCCCTACAGCACCTTATAGAATCAACACCAAAAAATGATGTCCTTATCATCATGGGGGATTGGAATGCTAAAGCAGGAAGCCAAAAGATAAACGGAATAACAGGCAAGTTTGGCCTTGGAGTACAAAATGAAGCAGGGCACAGGCTGATAGAATTTTGTCAAGCGAACACGATGGTCATAGCAAACACTCTTTTCCAACAACCCAAGAGACGTCTCTACACATGGACATCACCAGACGGTCAACACAGAAATCAGATTGACTATGTGCTCTGCAGCCAAAGATGGAGAAAGCTCTATACAGTCAGTAAAAAAAGGGACCAGGAGCTGACTGTGGCTCAGATCATGAGCTTCTCGTTGCAAAATTTAGGCTTAAATTGAAGAAAGTAGGGAAAAACACTAGGCACTCAAGTATGAAAAATCATATCCCCTGATGAATATACAGTAGAGGTGACAAATAGATTTAAGGAATTAGATCTGATAGACAGAGTGCCTGAAGAACTATGGACGGAGGTTCGCAACATTGTACAAGAGGTAGCAACTAAAACCATCCCAAAGAAAAAGAAATGCAAGAAAGCAAAATGGCTGTCTGAGGAAGCTTTGCAAATAGCTGAGGAAAGAAAGGGAAGCGAAAGGCAAGGGAGAAAGAGAAAGATACACCCAATTGAATGCAGAATTCCAGAGAATAGCTAGAAGAGATAAGAATGCCTCTTAAATGAAAGTTGCAAAGAAATAGAAGAGAACAATAGAATAGGGAGAACCAGAGATCTCTTCAGAAAATTGGAGATATGAAGGGAACGTTTTCATGCAAAGATGGGCATGATAAAGGACCAAAATGGCAGGGACCTAACAGAGGCAGAAGAGATTAAGAAGAGGTGGCAAAATTACACAGAAGAAACTATACAAGAACGAGCTTAGCATCCCTGATAACCACGATGGGGTGGTCACTGACCTCGAGCCAGACATCCTAGAATGTGAAGTGAAAGGGCCTTAGAAAGCTGAGCAACAACAAAGCTAGTGGAGGTGACAGTATTCCAGCTGAGCTATTCAAAATCTTAAAAGACGATGCAGTAAAAGTGCTACACTCAATTTGCCAGCAAATTTGGAAACTCAACAGTGGCCACAGGATTGGAAAAGGTCATTTACATTCCAATTCCAAAGAAAGGCAATGCCAAAGAATGTTCAAAACTATCGCACCATTGCACTCATTCACATGCAAGTAAAGTTATGCTTAAAATCCTACAAGCTAGACTCCAGCAGTATGTGGATCGAGAACTTCCAGAAGTACAGGCAGGATTTCGAAGAGGCAGAGGAACTAGAGATCAAATTGCCAACATACGCTGGATCATGGAGAAAGCTAGGGAGTTCCAGAAAAACATCTACTTCTGCTTCAGTGACTATGCTAAAGCCTTTGATTGTGTGGATCACAACAAATTGTGGCAAGTTCTTAAAGAGATGGGAGTACCAGACCATCTTATTTGTCTCTTGAGAAACCTATATGCAGGTCAAGAAGCAACAGTGAGAACTGGACACGGAACCACTGATTGGTTCAAAATTGGGAAAGGAGTCCGGCAAGGCTGTATTCTGTCGCCCTGCCTATTTAACTTATATGCAGAGCACATCATGAGAAAGGCAGGGCTAGATGAATCAAAAGTTGGAATTAAGATTGCCGGGAGAAATATCAACAACCTAAGATATGCAGATGATACCACTCTAATGGCAGAAAGTGAAGAGGAACTAAAGAGCCTCTTGATGCGGGTGAAGAAGGAGAGTGCAAAAGTTGGCTTGAAACTCAACATTAAGAAAACCAAAATCATGGCATCCGGCCCTCTCAATTCCTGGCAAATAGATGGGGAAGAAATGGAGGTAGTGACAGATTTTATCTTCCTGGGCTCTAAGATCACCACAGATGGGGACTGCAGCCAAGAAATTAAAAGACGCTTGCTCCTGGGGAGGAAAGCTATGGCAAATTTAGACAGCATACTAAAAAGCAGAGACATCACCCTGCCAACAAAAGTACGTATAGTCAAGGCCATGGTTTTCCCAGTTGCAATGTATGGCTGTGAAAGTTGGACCATAAGAAAGGCTGAACGCAAAAGAATTGAGGCCTTTGAACTATGGTGCTGGAGAAGACTCCTGCGAGTCCCTTGGACTGCAAGGCGATCAAACCGTCAGTCCTAGAGGCGATCAACCCTGACTGCTCCTTAGAAGGCCAGATACTGAAGTTGAAACTCAAGTACTTTGGCCACCTAATGAGAAGGAAGGACTCACTGGAGAAAGCCTATGCTGGGAAAGATTGAGGGCAGTAGAAGAAGGGGACGACAGAGAATGAGTGGCTGGATGGAGTCACTGAAGCAGTAGGCATGAGCTTAAATGGACTCCAGAAGATGGTAGAGGACAGGAAGGCCTGGAGGAACGTTGTCCATGGGGTCGCGATGGGTCGGACACGACTTCGCAACTAACAACAACAACAATTTGTTTGGGGAGCCTAATGGATTACAAATTTTTAACGTTTGACTGGAGAACTATTTATGGACAGTGGAAACTGAAATATTGGAGTTACTCCTTGGAAAAGGCCTACACATCCTCTTCACGACCTGTTTTCCTTGTTACCTTCTGGGAGGAGGGGGCTCCGTGGTATCCGAAGCAGAACATCCAGATTCAGTCACAGTTTTGTTCCATACAGTATTAACATGTGTTATGTATGTGTATGTGTAGATATATATATCTATGTGTAGATATATATATTCTTTTGAGAGCAGGCAACAGAATTTCATTTTTAATGTGTGCCAGTGAGCTCACAGTAAAAAAAAATGACAATAACGGTTATCTTATCTTACTCACTAATGCAGGGGGCTACAGGTGAGCGACTCTGCTGATAGCCTTTGGCGCAACGATTGCACGTTAAGCCGGTGACACCATCTTTGCAAGGACATTGCCCGGTGGTTTGGTTGCAGGTTTTCCCAGCTGCGCCGACAGGATGGCAGTCACATGCTAAAAAAAGCAAGAAGGGAGGGGGAGAAAGAGAATGGGAAAACCTTAAAAACTAGAACTTGCAAGGGTATACACACACGCACGCTCGCATTTCATAATACTGCATACCAGGAGAGGCAGAGTTATGTGCAAACAGAACCTTGATTCAAAACACATGTTCGCTGTGACGAACAGCTCCTTCAAGTGTCCCAGTTCTGGCTCAGAATGTTAGCCTGCTACAGAGCTGAGTTAGTTGCACTCTTGATATAACCATGACCATGGGTGTGAAGAAGCTTGTACTGTAATGGGCAGCTGACTTGCTGAAGATGCTTTCTTGTGTCTTCTAGTCAGTGGTGGGATTCATATATGTGAACAACTGGTTCTCTGTGTGGATGCCACTTCCGGAAGTCCATTCTGGGCCTGGGCAACAAAAAATTAGTTACCGGTTCTGCTGAAGTGGTGCGAACTGGCTGAATCCCACCACTGCTTCTAGTGCCAGGTCAAAACATTGTCAAAACAAGCCTGATGCCTTAAGCATGACACTAAACTGGCTCTCAAGATATACAGATATGTAGAAATATAAAAATATGGTGATATAGATAGATGTGACATTCCCAACTAACCAACACAGATACTTCCTGGAACCACCATCCACCAACTCTGTTATTCTCCTGGCCACCATGCCTGATTTCAAAGGCGTCCCGAAAGACGAGCAAAATTGGGACCAGGTAATGCTGATGAGGTTCAGTGTTCCAGAGAGGAGAGTAAATTTAGATAAATTTAATAAATACATAAAACCTAGAAATTCCAACTTAGATATTATGGGAACCGATGCCAGGACCACCCAACAGGTTCCAGTTAAGCTGATGATTTATTCCTCTTACCTATACACAAGAATCTAGTCTACTAACGGTCAGCACTAAATTGGTGCTAGATAAGAGTCAATTCAAGAAGGGTTGGATTCGTGGGAACGTAATGATTCCAGGCTGATTCCTCTCTTGACTCCACCCCCAGGCTCTGCCTGTCCTTCTCCTACAGCAGAGACAACATTAGGGCCCAGAAGTCTTTTGTCCATTGTGACAGGTGAACACATCATGGTGTGTCGTTACCCTGGTTTGGCCTCTTGCATGATTCCAGTGATGGATAGCCCTAAATTCCGAACCCTTAAAAATTGCCCTCTCTTCTCCCCCTAATTTAGCTGCTCTGCTCTACCTAGCATGGATAGCATAGGGTGCTAAGGCTCATTAAAATGAAAGAATTGCAGCTCTGGGAAGGAGGGAAAGTATAAAAAAGAAAGAAAGATGAAGGGTAGTTTTCCTTCCAGTGGAGAATTTTTTAACTTTGCTAAAAAAAAAATTAAAAAAAAAAAATTAGCAGAGCAAAGGAGGCCTGGTTTATGTCAGGGGGGGAATTTCAGAGGGAGGGCTACATTTATTTATAATGCTTGGCTCATTTTTATTATCTGAGAACTAAACAGCCAGGGTGGTTTCTGCCTCTTAGACTCCCGGGGTTGATTAACAATTCTGGACAAGTCTTGGCCCAAAAACGACTCGATTCCCTTTTGCTGTGAAACATCGCTCGTTACATTGCCATTAGCATTACATACTTCATTGTGTGGAGATAAAACATAGCAGCATCAGGAGTCTGGCAGGTTCACGCTGCAGTTAGAACTAGCATTTCTACTGGAGCCCAGTAAATATATCGAAAGGGTGTGATTTCTCCGTTGTCATCCAACAACATGAGATGCTGAGGAGCGGGTCTCCTTTGGGTAGGACGGCCATCTACACATTCCTTCCCCTTGAAATAAAGCACACCACCCCCAAAGTTGAAAGAGATTTATGTAGACTGGATTAGCTGCGGAGATGCCAATTTGGAAATAATTATCATAAATTGTAGAGAAGTGGAAGGCATTTCAGCATAGTTGGAGAACGTGTTCTGAGCTCCTATGTCTCCCTAAGCCACCCAGTCTGGCTTGTTGGTTTTAGCCTAGTGTGTTATACAGAATTAACTTAATTGTGGCTTGTAAACCATGGTTGCTGGCTTACATAGTCAGAGCAGGTGGACAAGCTTAACTGGATGCTGCATCATGGTGAGCCACCAAAACATACGAACAAAACTAACCGAGCTCGGCTCGTTAGGAAAGGTATCTGCTGGACCTCCAGTGTGAACCCCAACTGATGTGGCTTGTTCAAAAAGTCATGGTTAAAACACTTGGGTTAGCACAATGTGCATAAAAACGAGCCCTTACATTTGCCCAACCTAATTCATAAGAAGCTTCATGACCTTCAGACAGGACTTAAAGCAGGGAAGTCTTTGAATTAAAGGAACATTTTATTTAAGGCAAAATCACAAAACTGTGTCTCATTTACTTTGGCTGTGTGATGTGGGGGAATTCATTGGAGAAAGCAATTATGCTTGGAAGAGTTAGCGGTAAAAGGAAACCAGGCCGTCAAAGAACACGGTGGGTGGACACCCTCAAAGCTGACACCACCCAGAGCTTAGAACAACTCAAAGAAGTAGTGCAAGATTAGAAGATGTGGAGACACCTGGCCCAGAGAATCGCCATACAACTGAATGGATATCATCATCATCATCATCACCATCATGAGAGCAAATAGAATATATACCCAAGGATTTAGGTTGTAAATATGAGAGAAGACCATCTAAGTGGCTTGTATGCATTTTGGAGGAAAAGCTGAACTACCTCGTAAAAGCAAAGAATTTGGATTCTGAGAACCTCATGAACAAGTGGAATCACCTAGTAGAAAGCTGAGGAATCACAAGAGATTGTTCTCCTATCAATTGATAGATGTTAGACACAATATTTGAAAACAATGAATATTTCCTACCAATAAAAAAAACTAGCATCTTAGGATGAAGGATTCCAAGTTAGGTCTCTCTCTCTCTCTCTGCTGTACCAACTTTCTGATTTTCATTATGTGCTATCAAGTCATTTTGGACTTCTAGCAACCCCATAAGTCAATCTTCTCTGTGATAAACTGTCCCTAACCTGTTCTTTCAAGTCTTCCAATGGTGCACACCGAATCCTTCTACCTTGCAAGCTAGCTGCCTTCTTCTTCTCTGGCCTTCTACCCTTCCTAGCCCAGAACCTCTGAGGTCCCATTGGTGGTGGTCCTTAATGGAAGGAAAACGAGGAATTACACTTAAAAGCCATGAGCATCCCACCAGCCCGTTTTGGCCCAGTGCCTGTTGGAAGATGGAGGTGGGAGAGGGGGAGATACATATCATGGTTTCCATCAGTGTAACAGTCAAACGCAATTCCAAAACCAAACAAAAATGCGCACACACGTGCACACCCTTCTACCCTCCCAAAGAGAGATGTTATCGTTCCCTTAATGTTCACCAGATGGGATTGTGCCTGAGCACCGTGGCCCAGTACAAGGGGTCTTCCTGAAAACACACACAGAGAAACAAGCTTGCAGCTTCTAACGGGGAACAGATGCGATGGGCCTTATCAGATCTTGGCCAGCACTGGAAAGGGACATGTTTCCGATGAGGATATTTGAGGGATTCAGCTGGGATAACACATGGCGGCGGGTGGCGGAGACGTCAGCTGAGGTTGGGTTGTCCTTTAGTCACAACATGCTTTGAAGCTGGAGCCTTGCCAGAAGCTTTTCCCTCTGGGAACCTAGTTGCTCTCTTTCTGGAGGAAATGGTGGTCCAGTTGGACCACCTGTCCTCTTCTGGTGTCCTCTTTCCTTGAAGGCACCTTAGAAGGTTGTCCAGCATGCTAGGCCAAGGGGTTTTAACCGTGAAACCTGGATTTTCACCATAGACTAAGATATAAATCAATTCGTTTGGTTCCTCAGCATGCTGAGGCCAAGTTAAACCTAGCTTAAGTCTATATTTGAATCAAATCTTCAAATTTAGGGTTCTTTAATTTCCCACTTTTTTTTTTTTTAGCAAAGTATTTCTTCTCGAAGCTTTGCAAAATTAACCAACCAAATCTTGAGAGATCCCTGAAATCATACCACGGTATATGAGCAGGTGGGATCTGGGGATCTCCCAAATGTTGCTGAATCTCCAGCACCCCAGTCATCATTGGCCAATGGAGAATTATAGTTCAGCAACAACAATGGCGTACATGTTCCACATTCCTACTGTACAGGATGTACACCTACCTACTGTACACCTACAAAGTTGACTGACCTCTCATGAGGTTATGAAGTATAGGAGGCAGCCTAGCTAAATTTGAGAAGCCAAACAGTTCTCTTAAGGTCCCCGCACAGAATCTCCAAGCCAGCAATACACAGGATGGCACACAACATAGGCATACAATCTACTTGACACCTATGCAAGCCAATGAAAATTACAAGTTGTTGTATTATTAGGCTTTGAGGACTGTATCTTCTTCCTTCTTCCTAACTTCAAAAAGAGGTGGCCTCCTGAAGTTAGGCCAACTAGAGCATGGCTGACTTGATGGTAGCCATCATTTCTTACTTCCTAGAAAAATAAAGCCTATCATCTCTTAGAATGATTTGAAATTATCTTCTCTTGGGTTGTATTCATACTGCTGATATTTCCATTGTTGAGTGTGATGTAACTGCAAGGAATCTTCAATAGATTAGGTAGTACATAAGTAGAACGAACAAATATGAGGGTATCTCCATTAAAATTAATGGGATGTAAGTTGTCAAAATTAAAAACCCATAGATTTTCATAGTTTTCGTCTACATGATTCTGTCACTTTGCATTTTCCTCACATTCAGGCTTTTATTTTTTTAAAACTTCAACTGGTTTTACTCTGTGTGGATTTTGATATGTTCCCCAAAATGAAACATATCAAATTCTCACTCATTTGCATTGGCCAAATTCTAAAAATCCAACTGTTTAGTATGGAGATGTTCAACTGTGCATGATTTGAGTGAAAAAAGATAAGGGGACTTTTAATCGAAAGAGGTGGCAGATTCATTGGTTCCCATGAATGTCATTCAACTCTGAAGCCCACCCATCTCATGGGCCTGTTCTCTACTTGACATTTTCTTGTCAATCCAAACTCTTATTTAGAGATAAATCTATGAACTTTGGGAAACTCTGATCAAAACTCCACCGGAACACAATTCCTTTCATCCTGACTCCGGATATGCCTAAATCTGGATCCAATCAGTTTATTTCCAAAAGTTTTGGGTGAATTGTTATTCTTGACTGATTTATTACTGGCAGCTTGCTAATTTTATTACTGATTCCTATTCTGTTTTAATGCCGGTCTTATCTGCTTTATCCAATAATTTCAACTGCTGAAAAGCCTTCAGGGTTTTACTTTCTCGTTTTTATTTTTAAAAAAAATACTATGCAAAAAACACTTATCTAAACATTCTATTATAAACCAATACAGCAAATCATAGAAATATGGGGAATATGTACAGATCTTGGCTGAATTTATGAAAGATTCAACTTAATACGCCTTTATTTGTTACTTATATTAAAATGGCTAAAGGGCAGTCAATTTGATAAAAATGTTTTTAAACTCTTCTCATTCAACTGTTTTAAAAACATTTCTTCAAAAGTCCATGTTCTGTCTAGCCAATCTGTTATAGATGAAATCTCACAGTTGGTGAAAATGGGATGAACTAACTTTATTTTACGGAGTTAGTTCATGAAATGAGAGTCAGTACAGCAATGTTTTTCAAACCTGGCGACGGGAATGGAATGGAATGGAATGGAATGGAATGGAATAGAATAGAATAGAATAGAATAGAATAGAATAGAATAGAATAGAATAGAATAGAATAGAACAGAATAACTTTATTGTCACTTTAAATGTACACTAATTGGCATACATTAAAATGAAATTTCTTTGCATACAGCTCTCAAACGGTCACCACCTCCGATATACACTACACAAATATGACAAAAATAAATACAGAATTATGCATATACCCACATATATTATATGACACAGAGAAACAAACAAACAAGAAAACAGTGATTAATAAACTAATACTAATGTCATGTGTTGAACTTGATACACACGCACACACACACACCAAATTTCTCCCCGCTTTTCACGTCTGTTGTTTGGATTGCCACCATCTTGACCATACACTATAGATACCTCCGATAGTGGCAGGACTTTTCAGGAAAAAGTTTGCACTGGAAACGTCTGAACTGAGTGCAATCTGATTTCAGATGTTTATTACTTCTAGTAAAAAAAGAAAAGGTAACGATTTCCCGGTCCAGACATGTCTGACTCTAGGACGCGGTGCTCATCTCTGATTCTTGGCCAAGGGACCTAGTGTTGTCTGAAGACATTTCCCTGTGGCCAGTATGACTACATGCCAAGGTGCACAGAATGCTGTTACCTTGCCACCAAAGTGGTACCTATTTATCTACTCGCATTTGCAGGAGCAGGCACTGGAGCTCACCCCATTGCGCGGCGAAACATAACTTAAAACCAGGGGGAGAATAGACCATGTTTAATGGAGTATATAAGCATCTAAAACAGACTGTATTCTCGCCAGAAAGGAAAGCTCAATAAATTGCAATTAATGAGGTAATCCCTTCTAACAGAATTAAAAGCTTCTCTTGGAATTATTTCATATTAAAATGCTTGTAGATAAAACATCTCCACTTTGCTTTCATTGCTTACAACCAGAAAGGAAAGCTCAATAAATTGCAATTAATGAGGTAATCCCTTCTAACCGAATTGAAAGCTTCTCTTGGAATTATTTCATATTAAAATGCTTGTAGGTAAAACATCTCCACTTTGCTTTCATTGCTTAAATTCCAAAGGGGGGAAATGAAGAACGTTGAATATACGCATGGATACTAACACGCGTGGACAGCCATTTCCTAGCAATAACAACCTGGAAACAGTAATAATTCAAAACAAGCCGTTCCAATGGACTGATACTGAATGGGCATCCAGGGGCTATGTTAGCAATTAGCTTTATGAACTGATACATTTTTAGAAATAGAAAATGACCATGGAAAAAATCCTGTAGTGGAAAAATCCCTGAATTTTTTTTTCCCGTCAGAGAAACTTATGCCAAACCCACATCCCCATTACAAAGGCATGTCAACAAAGAGGGAGACTTCCAGGATCTTGGGTCCACCACTTGGGTGGCAGAGTTGGAGGGCAAAACATGTACAGGACCAACAGCGTTACTAAAATGCCACTCTGTTCTTCAAAGGTATCTGGAGAGATAAGACAAATCTTGTCTTTGGTCAAATGCCGATCTAATCTGGGCCTTTATTTTTTAATTAATTAAGCGAGTGCAGCAGTCATAAAGCAAAGGCTATAGTTGTTACGTGAATGCCGCAGTTGTTAGGCAAACTCATAGTCCGCATTACTGGAAGTAAATGATGATTTCTGGCAAAAAAAAAAAATCCATTGTAAATTGTGCTCGTGTGACTGTGGGACATTGCAAATAAGTGTAAATGCAGGCCCATTGCCGAGTGCCCAGAATGTAATCACATGCTGGAATTGGGTATGTCTAGTTTTTTTTTTTAAAGAAGGACTAGGGGGGACAGGATAGCAGCAGTCTTCCAATATCTCAGGGGTTGCCACAAAGAAGAGGGGGTCAAGCTACTGAACAACAACAAAAATACGCTACAATCTGGTCAACTAGCGGTCAAAGTTAAAATGGATAAAGGTGAACGGAATTCACAGGGGGCTGGACTTGGCTCTCTTGTGGCAATGCAAGGATTCCAAACTGATAACACATTTAACCCCGCCTTCCAGCTCAGCCAGCTCAACCTGCTCATCTTCTACACGGTGGTGTTCTTTGTCCTCACCTGTTGTGAACAGAGTTGTCCAGGAACGTGAATCACAGGACAGGGAATATAAAGCAGAGAAGCAGCTGAGGACCCTCCCCCCCTCCTTTCTTCCGTTGTTGTGCTTGCTATTTTTTCACTGAAAGCAACTGCTCTGGAGGCTGCAGGTTGCCAGCACTGCACTTAAATCATCCTGTTTCCCTTGCCAAAGGAGCTGCCATGAACCGTGAGCTGAGGACATTTTTGCTCCTCAAAGCTCAGCATCAGCAGTGGCTTTGACAGCTCTCCCTGGATCCTGTGAGCATTTTATGGCTTTTCTTCAATTACGGAAATTAATCTCAAGATGTTCTTGCGTTGGCTTTTCAGCTACAGCCATTCGATTAAACCAAGGCTGAACACTTTAAAGTTCAGCTTTTTTTTTTTTTTACTACCGAGTTCACTTTATGCTTTAGCTAGGGGGAGAAATCATAATTATTAGGTTAGCTTTTATACAGTTTTCTCTGTCTAGATATCCTTGGGACATCACACACAAGTCTCCCACCCAATGCGGCCTCTGCTTCAGGAAGGGAATATAAAAAGCTCGCAACAAGATTGCTTGAAGTGTCTTGAGTAGATAACACTTCTGACTTTGGCACAGAAAATGCATTAGAAGTCTGAAAATTTATTTTTGGCATCAAGTGCAAAAGTAACAATTGAGCCCTGGTGCCTTTGTGCTGATACTTGAGATGAGGGGGGGGGGGACGGCTTGCTTTAGTTTACACCTCAGTGCAAACTTGCATTTTCAAACCTCTGCTGCAACTAAAAATGGCATCCTGCAAACTCTGGACTTCTCACAACAGCTTGCTGGTTTCAACTCTTTTCTCCAGGTAGGAGGTAAAAGCCTGCGCAAAGAGCAAGCTGATCTAGAAATGTGCAAAAATGTGTCTTACGTGAGAAAAGCATCTGCAAAGTCTGTATTCTCTCTCTCTCTCTCTTTCTATCTGTCTCTATGTTGTGTGTGTGTGTGTATACATACACATACATATATACAGTATGTGTGTGTGTGTGTATAAATCTCATCTGTCTGTCTATCTATCTAATCTTTCATGTATGTATTTATGTCTGTCTCTCTATATAAAATATCTCTTATCTATCACTATCATCTCTATCATCCATCTTTCTCTATATATCATCTTTCATTTATCTCTATTTACATCTATTTCTCTGTCTCTCTCTCTGCCTCTATATGTGTATATGTGTGTGTGTGTACATGTGTCTGTCTGTCTGCCTATCTGAATGCCTATCTGAATGCCTGTCTGTCTCTCACTCTTATCTGTCCGTCCATCCATCCCTCCATCCCTCCATCCCTCCATCCCTCCATCCCTCCATCCCTCTATCTATCTATCTATCTATCTATCTATCTATCTATCTATCTATCTATCTATCTATCTATCTATCTATCTATCTATCTATCTATCTATCTCATCTATCTATCATCTATCTATCTATCTATCTATCTATCTATCTATCTATCTATCTATCTCTATCTATCTATCTATCTATCTATCTATCTATCTATCTATCTATCATCTATCTATCTATCTATCTATCTATCTATCTATCTATCTATCTATCTATCTATCTATCTATCTATCTATCTATCTATCTATCTATCTATCTATCTATCTATCTATCTATCACTATGTCTCTTCGTCTTTGTCTCTCATCTATTTCATCTCATTCGTTTTTTGTAGTGAAAATAATTTGACAACCCTGATCTTATTCTCAAGCCAGCTTCAAAGTTAATAGATTTAGATAGAGAGAGAAAAAAAGTGGTCCAAGATATTTGATGAGCTTCAGAATTGGGATTTGAATCAAGCTCTCCACACTCCTGATCCAGCTTTTCAAAAACCATCACTGGGGATATTACAAGAAAGAAGCCAAAGTAAACAAAGCAAAACCAAGAGAATCTTCTAAAAAGAGGTTGGGGCAAATCTGAAGGACTCATTCACAGAGGCTGTCTTGAGGTATCTTCTGGAATGTTCCTCTGTCTCTTACCATTCTACTTCCAGGAACAATGAATCTTTATGTCCTGTCAGAATATTAGCAACAGCACCAAGAAGCTTTATTTATGGATTCCAGTGGCTTTGTTTTCTCTGTAACTCTGTGAAAACTGAAACAGGAAATGACACTCTCAACAGCTCTCATCCAGAGTCTACAGGAGTTGAGCTGCCAATAAATTTAAACCAATGAACTTATAGAGCACAATTCTGGGGATCTCCCTGGAAAGAGATAATGTACTTTGTCCTACTCTGATGGACCTATTTGTCCTCTTCAAAGAAATGCATCTGATGAACCATCACCAACCCTTCCAGGACAATAAGTCTGTGGTTAGGCCATCCACCTGAGCGTATTGCTTCTTAATGGAGATGCTTTGTCACTAATGCTCTACAATTATGGGCTCAGAATATCTCAGAACAGGACTTGCCTCAACAGTCTCCAAGCTGGTGTTTCAGCTCTACAAATTAGAGAGAGGGAAACAGAATATAATTCGACAGAGGAAGGGAGGGGACTGTTCCTCTTAGTATTCACTGGGAAAGGAAGACGGCTGAAAGACTGCCAGGGGGTTTATGGGATGGGGAGAAGAGAAGAGTGGGTGGGAATTGACCTAGACTTCACTTCAGACACTCTTGCGCAAACAGCCTCAAGTCTTCCTGAATGAATCCCCAGCTCTGCCTTGGCACCTCACCACTTTAGACCGCAAATCAGCACTTTGGGTGTACCTGTGTGGCATAGGATAAGTGGGATTTTTTCAAGGAAGGCATTTAAATCCCAAGCAAAGAACATAAGCTGAATAACAAGAGCTTCAATTTCCACCATGACGGCCAAGTTTGGAGCAATTTGGAGAAAAGTAAATAGATGACTTGGGGAGGAAGGCTTGAGAAAGATCAGCTGACTCTTCCCGCAAGCTGTAGTGTAAGATTTCACTTATTGTGTTCTAAACCAGGGCTATCCAAACTTGGCAACTTTTAAGACTTGTGGACTTCAACCCTCAGGATTCCAAAATGCTGGCTGGAGAATTTAAGTCCACAAGTCTTAAAGTTGCTAAGCTTGGAGACCCCTGTTCTAGACATCCAATGAAGCCGAGAGAGGTGGGTGATTCATGTTAGACAAAAGAATTTGTTTTCACCTAGTGGTATGATTATCTGATGGAATTATCTATCTCCAAAAGTGGGAATGACAGCAATCCTAAACTCCATTCTTAGATTTCACGCATCAAAGAAGAAGAAAAAAACAGTGGAGGAGAGGAAATGGCATCTAACACCGCATGGCTTGGCTCGTCTAACCAATGTCTCCAAAGTTGCATGGTTTATCCCACAATGACATTTAAGAACAAGCACTCTGGGTATCCATCTCTGAAAGTATCCCAAGACATGGACACAGACAGATGAGAAGATAATGCTCTGGAATCCCACTGTGAGACACATCTGTTCCTGGAAGAATGAAGATCAGTTCTGAAAGAAGGAAAGGGATTAATCAGAAGGAAGACAGCCTATGAAGATGCAGCAGGAGCTTCTTGTGGCAGGTCCAGTCTATGGAAAGGGAAGGTTGCCACCGCCAAGATGCAGACAAGGAACTATCTCAACATGTCGTGAGAGAAGATGAAAAACAATGGCACAGTATTCCAATATTCCAGTATTCCAAATAATACTTGAGCAGGGGATTGGACTAGGTCACTTCTAGCTCTATGATACTATGATTCTAAGTGCAGGGGGTAAGTTCCCTCTAAAGCTTCTCCCTTTCTTCAACTTTCCCCCCCATCTCTACAGGATCTGCAGCACGCTCTTCCTTGGCTATACGACCTAATTTCCTTGTAACCAGAGATGGCCGTGGCTTGAACCTTGACAGTATCTCTGCACAAAACCCCAGCATAAAACTGGGGGAAGGGAAGACCAACAAAGAAGGCAAGCTTGGGAGGGCCTGCTTCAAAATGGATACATCTCAAAGGGGTGCCTGTGTGCCCAGTGTGTGTTTGTGTGTGCAGGCCTACCAAGAGACCGGGAGAATTTCACAGCCGCTGTGGTTCCAAGGAGATCCTTTTCTAGCCCCACAGAGGAAATGACTCAGGGTTGTTTTTCTTTTTAATTTTTTTTTGTGTGTGTGGAGAAACCACAGGCTGACAAGTTCATTGCCTGCCTGCCTGCCTGCCACTCTTCGCCAGGCTGCATTTTTTTGGGGGGGGGTTTAATATTTCTCATCCCCAGATGCTCTCCAGGAAAGTGTGTGGAGGAAGGAAGAGAAATCAAGGCAACCCTCCAGCAAGAGTGGCCGTAGGTAGCGGAAAGGGGTTCCGTGTCACTTCCCTGCTGTGTGGAGGACCTCGGAGATGAAGGAAATGGAAAGAAAAAGCTGTGATGAAGAAACTATGGGGTGGCAGTTACACCAAATCATCATCAATCATCATCATCATAAGATGATTAGGGGAGTGGAGGCTAAAACATATGAAGAATGGTTGAAGGAATTGGGTATGTCTAGTTTAATGAAGAGAAGGATGAGGGGGGACATGATAGCAGTGTTCCAATATCTCAGGGGCTGCCCCAAAGAAGAGGGAGTCAAGCTATTCTCCAAAGCACCTGAAGGCAGGACAAGAAGCAACGGAGGGAAACTAATAAAAGATAGAAGCAACCTAGAACTAAGGAGAAACTTCCTGACAGTTAGAACAATTAACCAGTGGAACAACCTGCCTCCAGAAGCGGTGAATGCTCCAACACTGGAAGCTTTTAAGAAGAGATTGGACAGCCATTTGTCTGAAATGGTATAGATTATCAACATCCTCAACACTCATTATGGATGATGTAGTTAGTGAAAGGGCCACATGACTCACCACTATCCTTTGTGCCACTGTCTACCCCCAATGTTGGAATTATCTTCCATTCCTGCCATTACTTCTCACGTTCTCCCTAGCTTAAAATAGAGGCATGCTTGAAAAGGAAGTGAGGTGTGGCCAGGACAAAACCTACATTTGGGTTTTGTTTCCTTGCCATTCAAAAGGAATTCAACTCAACCGCAGTTTGAATGATTGCTCGCCATTCAGGCATTGTCTCCTCCTGTCCAATTAAAGTTGTTCAATCAGGAGCAAATATGGATGGGTTCCAGATGCTATATAAGTAAGATGTTCAGCGAACAGAAGAAAGTGAGGGGAGGTGGAGGATTTAGGGCCTGAAGATGGCACATTAATAGCTCAGATGGTTGCATATAGGAGAAGGAATGGCAGAACCTGGGGGCGGAGTTAAAAGAGGGATTAGCCTAGGCCCTAGAATCCTTACATAGCCAGAAGTAGACAAAGCCCAACCTCCCTTGAATTCTTATTTAACTCCAAGTGGGTGCTAATCTTTAGTTGAGAAGATTCCTAGGCCTAGGCTGTTTAGCAACCATTTGGTTTATGTGTGCACCTGCTCTTTCATGCGTGACATTGTGAGATGACTAGTGGGAGCTCCTTATTCGCTCACTTCCTTATCTATAGGTTGGCCAAATTGTTCCATGGATGTGTCACTTCCCTTCACTTTGGTGCGTCTCCAAAACTCTTGTCCTCCACAAGCCACGTCTGTTTTCTCAGTGCCAGGGATGTGGCAAGACATATTCCCCCCTTCCCAGTGGTATCTTTGGGCTGGAAATCAGGCTTCTCAAGATGATTTCAGTTCTGTGTCGCAATCCCTCCCAGATGGTTTTTCGAGAAACAGAGGGCTGCCATGGCGAGGCAACAAAAGTCACCATGTGCTCGAGCAGAGAGCATGAACTTTTCAGGTGGAGACGAAATGATAGGGAAAAGAGGCACAAGCACGATGGTGAAGCCCTGCCAGTTCACTGTCTGGGTGATGAACAACAATTATGTCTCCATTAACTAATAATCTAGGTGAAAGGGACGTCCTCATTTGCTTCCCTCTGCCTGGATTTTACACAATGCTTGTTAGAATTGGAACATTTTTCTGTGTGGCGCACGTTTTGTCCGATCCCTTGGGATAGATTGTGGTTTTATTTTTCTAGGCCATTCATGGAGAATGAAGAAAGGACTATCCAAAACACTCAGAACGAGGCCTGTCTTCAAACGGAAACACCAAGTTCTTACTGGCTTGTAGGACACCCAGCGATGAACTGCCAGAGAATTTATTTTCCTGGGCCAAAACATTTGCAGTTTCTGGAAAAAAGAAAGCAGCTTTGCCCTGTAAACCTCAGCTGCCCTTGCTCTATCAAATACCTAACAAGGGTCAGTGCTTATAAATGAAAAGCAATAATGATGATGATGATTAAAGAAAAACATCTGTAGGACTGAAATGACTGTATTCTGTAGGCATTGGATTATTGGAAACCTTCCGTTTGATCAGAGGTGACTTTGAAATAAAAAGAGTAAGAAAGATAAAGATCTGGGATGGTGAATCTGTATAGATGTGTTACAGGCGCAGATAGAAGGAAGAGGGATGACCACCTTATAGATGCCCACCCTTGACATGGCCATAGAGGCGAGGAAACAGAGAAAAAGCATCCCAAGTCACAGCGATGATACTTTAATGGGGATGAATCAGACTCTCTCAGATGGAGAATTACAATTAGCCTTGAGTCAAAGCTCAGAGACCCCAGCGTGATTTGGCTCAGAGAAGTGTCACCTAGTCTGTCTTCCAACTTTCCAGACCAAAGGATAGGCAGAATAACAAAATAACAGAGCTGGAAGGGACCTCGAAAGTCTTCTAATCAACCCCTCTTGTCCAACAGGAGACCCTATACCATTTCAGACAAATGGTTGTCCAATCTCTTCTTAAAAGCCTCCAGTGTTGGAGCACCCACAACTTCTGAAGGCAAGTGGTTCCACTGGTTATTTGTTCTCAGAGTCAGGAAATTTCTCCTTAGTTCTAAGTTGGTCTTGTCCTTGATTCGTTTCCATCCATTGCTGCTTTGTCCTGCCTTCACCTGCTTTGGAAAATAGTTTGACCCCCTCCTCTTTGTAGGTGCCCCTCTTCTTTGTGGCAACCCCTTAGAAGCTCGGCCTTAAACACTCTTGCTAGCAAAGGAGCGCCTCTGAACATGAGGAATCAAATGAGTCAACAAACCTTGGGTAAATCCTGTATCTTTCAGAGCCAGCCTGCTTGCTGAAGGCCAATCCAGATGTGCAACCCATTGCACAACAGCCTAGGCCTGTTCTTGCATGGGCCAAGTGTGGTAGGAACACTAGGACCAAGATAGCTTCCTGTCCCAGCAAGGGATCCCAACCACACGGTCTCACGGGGAGAGAAGAAGGGAGGAAACCTCAAGAGTTGACTGCTGTGATGGGGGATGGAGAAAGACATCCTGGATCTTCTCTGATTTAGGAACAAAGGGGTTTTTTAAAACCCCAGGGATGGGCCTGACAGAGGGAGCAGTAATAGAGTACACAGTCACATCAAAAACATTGTTTGAATGTTGGTCGGTTTTGTAAGAATGCCTTTGTCCATATACAGGAATTATTTTCTGGAATTGGAACTAAACCTGTCTTACCCTCGACTGAACGACTTACTGAGGAAGAGTCTCTTAAGAACTGTTGCAAATACACGCCAGTTGTCAAGCTGCAGTGTCCCTGGGTCACCTGACCACATTTTGTGATCTTCTTTCAAGCAAAGTCAATGGACAAGCCAGATTCCCTTAACAACCATGTTACTAACTTAACAACGGCAGCGATTCATTTTAACAACCGTAGCAGGAAAGGCTGTAAAATAGGGCGCAGCAACAGATATTTTGGGCTCAATTATGGTCGTAAGTTCAGGACTACCTGTAATTGGATTTGAACTGGAGACCGAGAAAAAAAGAGCTTATTTTGCTCTCAGTTTTCCTCATCGCATCTGATCGGTTTGACGATGCCAGATTTTAAGTCAGGCCCTTCCTTGTGGACATCGGCACATTGAATAAGCTGGTGAAGGCTTGTGGGCTTAGATTGAATAGAATAGAGCTAGAAGGGACCTTGGAGGTCTTCTAGTCCAGTCCCCCACTTAAGGAGGAGAACCTATACCATCTCGGACAGCTGATTGTCTAGTCTCTTCTTAAAAACCTCCAGGGATGGAGCGCCCACGATTTCTGGCGGCAAGCTGTTCCACTGGTTAATTGTCCTCACTGTCAGGAAGTTTCTCCTTAATTCCAGGTTGCTTCTCTCCTTGATCAGTTTCCAACCATTGTTTCTCATCCTTCACTCTGGTGCTTTGGAGAATAACGTGACCCCCTCTGCCTTGTGGCAGCCCCTCAGATACTGGAACACTGCTATCATGTCTCCCCTATTTCTTCTTTTCTTTAGACTAGCCAAACCCAAGTCCTGCAGCTTTTCTTCGTATCTTTTAGTCTCCAGACCTTTGACCATCCTAGTTGCTCTTCTCTGATTTTTTTCCAAACTCTCAACATCTTTTTTGTGATATGGTGACCAAAATTGGCTAGATGGGTCTTTACCCACCAATGGTACCACGCAGAATGGAGACCACAGCAGTCCTACCTGAGAGCAAGACTCTGACTGGTTCTCCGCTTATTTCTCCAATCCTAGTTGGCAGGCCGCCATCTTACGTCATGTCAAATGAGGATGGCTCCCTCGAGTCTGGTGCCAACTCTCTCTTTTGACCTACAAAGCAGGAGCACGTTGCCCGCCTGCAGACGTTGGCAGAGCCAGATGGCTTTGCTCGTAAGGAGTAGCTCATACAGCACATTTCAAGACAATCCCAAGTGGAATGATGGGAAGTCTAAATGAAGGAAAGCCCCAAACTGGGGAATCGCAAGTCAAATCTGAGACTACATCCAGGAAATTGCATTTACGTATTTTATTAGATGTTTACCCTGCCTTTATTACTTTATAATTAACTCAAGGCAGCAAAGACTCATAATACTCCTTCCTCCTCCTCCTTTTCCCCAAAACAACAACCCTGTGGGATGGGCTGGACTGAGAAAGAGT
The DNA here is from genome assembly GCA_023970755.1 of Azemiops feae. Taxonomy (NCBI): domain Eukaryota; kingdom Metazoa; phylum Chordata; class Lepidosauria; order Squamata; family Viperidae; genus Azemiops; species Azemiops feae. The sequence goes on from JALGBA010000437.1 coordinate 45,448, forward strand.
GGCCCAAAGTCACCTAGTCGGCTTTCATGCCTAAAGTGCGACTAGAACTCACAAGCTCCTGGTGATTGGGCAAAAGTCACCCAGTTGTCTTTCATGCCTAAAGTGCGACTAGAACTCACAGGCTCCTGGTGATTGGGCCAAAGTCACCCAGTTGTCTTTCATGCCTAAGGCGGGACCAGAACTCACAATCTCCTTGTGATTGGCGTAAAGTCACCCAATCAGCTTTCATGTCTAAAGTGGGACTAGAACTCACCGTCTCCTAGTTTCTATACCAAATTGGTCATTATTTAATTCCAGGCTCTTTGGGGGCTGGGATGTTAGTTACGCCCATAGGTGTAGCTTGCATTGTGAGTCTTTTTTGTGGTGTCTCAGTTATTGCGTTTTGATGATTGTAACTCTGCTTTGTATTTTGTTGAATATATCCATTTGTTTATCTATTTGTAGTTAGCTATCCCCAGTAATGTACATCAGATAAGCAGCCGCATTCGTTGTCTAAATAAATAAACAAGCATAATTTTGATTTAATAGTTCAGTGTCGAGACCGCCTGACTCCACCACAACTCTGGGCGGCTTACAATTAAAAAATAATTAAAAAGAAAACAGATATATCAAAGAAAAGGGAAGACAAACCACAAAGCGCGCAGCAATTATTTTATGCTGATGGAGGAATCTACGCAAAGTAAAGAAAAAAATGGATCTTCTTAATTGAAGAAAATCTTACTGAATCTCAGTTCTTGCATTTTCAAGCGAGGTTATCTAAGTGTTTTCTAGCCGTGGCTACGTTAATATAGGTGGACTCCAGCTTCCAGAATTCCCCAGCCAGCACATATACAAGCCTCCCAGAATTCCCTCTGCAGCACGTATGGACTTCAACTGCCAGCATTCCCAGTCAGCAAGTATAGACGTTAACTCCCAGAATTCCCCAGTCAGCAAGTATAGACGTTAACTTCCAGAATTCACTAGCCAGCACATGTACAGTTCAACTCCCAGAATTCCCCAGTCAGCACGTATAGACTTTAACTCCCAGAATTCCCTAGCCAGCATGCTGGGGAATTCTGGGAGTTGAAGTCCACCAATCCTAAAGTGTCAAAGGTTGAAAAAATACTGCTCTACTAAGGGATTCCAATTCTGCTTGATTGGGTTATGCCTGTCGGAGCCACAGTCCGACTCATCCCGCTTGACCTCTTTGCTGACCCTCAAAACTGGTTGACCCCACTCGTTCCTTACCTCGGCAGGCTTTGCGATCACTGATAGCTTTGCTCACGTCACGGTAAAAACCCTCTTTGCAGTAATGGCAGTGCCGCCCAGCCGTATTGTGCCGGCAGTTGAGGCAGACGCCACCGCTCTTCCGCCCGGACAGCTTGTAGAGCTCCATGTTGAAACGGCAACGCCGGGCATGGAGGTTGCAGTTACAGGCTGCAAGAAAGAGATGGGACAGATGAGAAGGGATGAACATTTCCCGGCCCCTAGCAAACGGCTGGCTGTAAGCAGCCAAGTGAGTAGGAAGTCTCGTGCGAACTTCATTGAACAAGAGGGGCTTTCAGTTTGGTGGGGTTGACCTGCAATCTTGGCCAATCCAATGGTTTGAAAGAGATCGGCCAGATCCGTTATCCAAGTAACAAGAGGTAAAACATGACTCAGGTGTAAAACAAGAAGGTATGCACAAAAAGACTTAGGCAGACACTTCCCTAATTCACATGAATATAAGAGGGGGGGGGTCGTTGGGTTGCAGGGATGGGATGGAAGTCAAGCATAGTCAGACTTGCAAAGATTTTGTTACTTTGAGGTCAGGCCCAGCCCAAGAATGATGTAGATTCTATGTGTTTTCCAACCTTGGCTACTTTAAGATAGGTGGATTCCAGCTCCCAGAATTTCCCAAACCAGGACAAATGGTTGGGAATTCTCTAGGCAGCATGTGTGGACTTTAACTCCCAGAATTCCCCATCCGGCACGTATGGACTTCAATTCCCAGAATTCCCTAGCCAGCATGCTGGGGAATTCTGGAAGTTGAAGCCCACTGATTCCAAAGTGGCCAAGGTTGAAAAAACACTGATCCAAGTGATTTTGGCTAGAACAGTCCAGTTCAGTTATTTATTTGCTTACATCCGATAGACAGAATCTTGCCAGATTAAAGCTCTACTACTCTCACCCTAACAAATATACATTGGAAGATTCTAGGGAGTGGCTCTCCTAACTCTCTTCCACTGCCTCCGATCCAGATTCTGGCTGTATGGTCTCTTGGCTCATCCCCATCCTTGGAATATGCTCCATCCTTCCTGGGAAACGGCCACTTGCATCACCCCCCCTCCTCCTCTGTAGGCACCATCCCTCATATCTGGCTAACATCAATAAAGGTAGTTTTAGCCTTTTGGGGAATTGATTTCTTGGTTTGCTCTACCTAGTTTTCAGCATTGTGCCCGCCATCTGACGTCTTTTGACCCCCTTTAAAGCAAGCAATTCAAAACTGCAAGAAACCATGGACTGATCCATAAAATTAATTTGAAACATTCAGTATTTAGCTGTGCCAATGTCAGGCTGTGATGTCCAAACACAGCCTGCCCGTTAAAACAAATCCCAGCGCTTCTTGCATTGATTAAAACGATCTCATCCTTTCCTTTCTCACTAAACGCAGCAGAATGAAAAGAAATTAACTCAGTTTGAGGACCATCCAAGCTCTCCCCGCTTTGAGTTCCAAACCTTCACGCCAGGGCTCCAAAATCAGGGTTTTTGGGGTGGTCAACACGCTCTTAAATGTTCATGGATGTCCTCATGGAATGGCACCGGTTCAGATTCTCGAACTCAGCCTGTGGCTTGTTCAAATAGTTCAGCACACCACAAAAAGCCTGGTTTTGGAGCCCCTGGCGTGAAGGCTTGAGTTAAAGAGTTAGAAGAACTGTTTTCCATCTGTAGGAATCCTTGATTCGCACCCAGATGGCCAGTTCCATCTAAAGCTGCTGGTCCAGAGTCCATCCACCGTCTTGGCCTGGGCTGGGGGATCCTTTCTTATTTCCCGCCAGAGCTGTCATGGAACAGGAACTGTATCATCTCCAGCCAAGTTGCATAGCTGAGAAGGGAGCCAGAAGGCAGAGGAGAGACCTGCTAAAGTTATTTTGCTCTTTGCACCTCCATGCTTCCTTCTTTGGGTCAACCCCCAGAATCAACGGGGGGCATAGGGAGCCATGAATCCAGCTACAGACCCTTCAGAAGGGGATCACTACCAGCTCCTCTTTGAACACACACCCAAAAAGATAACACCCAACAGCAAATGACGGTTTGCTTTACCCTCCTTCCACTCAGGTCTGGTCAGATCCAGGCCAGAGGGAGAATCTCTCCAGGCACGGTGTGAAATTCATTAAAGTGTCAGCCCATGATTTAACCGTTGACTCAGCTTATCACTTACATGAAATGCTATTTAGCATTAATATTTATTCGTATCCCGCCTTTATTGCGGTACTTTTACTATTAACTCAAGGTGGCAAAGGTATCCAACAGATCTTCCCTCTCCTATTTTCCCCATAACAATGACCCCGTGGGAGGTGGGTTGGGTTAAGAGACAAGGACTGACCCAAAGTCACCTAGTCCAGAGGCCCACAACCTTTTGGGCACCAGGGACCAATTCTGTGGAGAAAGACATTTTTCCGCGGATCAGAGGGGCCGTGGTTTCCTATGCTGCCTGCATCCTGCAGATGGGGTTTTGCTTATTTGCACGGCCCGGATGCTGGCATACCGTGGCCCAGTGCTGGTCCATGGACCGGGGGTCGGGGACCCCTGACCTAGTCAGTTTTCATGGCTTAAGTGGGACTAGAACTCACCGGCTCCTGGTGATTGGCCCAAAGTCACCCAGCCAGCATTCATGGCTAAGTTGGAACTAGAACTCACAGTCTCCCGCTTTCTAACCTGATGCCTTAACCATGAGACCAAACTGGCTCTCCTTATGAAGCCATGTTTGCACTGGGGAACGGCCTTAAGCTGGGGAGTGGGCTTGGAGAATGGGTCCCACCAACTCCAGAAGTGGAATTCAGTTGCAGGCAGTTGGGAAAAAAAAAAAAAAATCCAGCCGGCAGTCGACCGACGTGTTAGGCTCGGCAAGACCGTCTCCGTTCTCTTCCTTAACAAGACTGTGCTTGAATCTTGGCGGCTCAACGTGCCGTTTGCACATGCTTCGTATTCCCTCCCAAGTTGCGGAGAGGAAGAGCAGCTAAAAACTTGTCTCTCAACCGCCCCGTCAGTTTTGCTACAGCTCAATCTTTCTCTCTCTCTCAAAGTAATCACTAATTACAGGCCCGAATGGTCCCTGCTGTTTGAGGGTATTAATAAGAATTTAATTGCATGCTATTGGGCTAATTATATAGCAGCCTGCTTCCTTCCTTGCATAAATCCAGCCAGTTCCCCCACTCTTCTGTTTTCTTTTCTTTTTCTTTTTTAACTCACACAACTAATTAACCAATCAAGGTTCAAATAATTGGTAAATAATGGGGCAATTATGACCCAGGGCTGGCGTTCTTATTCCTTTGCACAGGCTACTAAATTTCACTGATGGAGCTGAGACTGTCAATTTTCTCCAGCACGGCGTCTGCGAACTGGCTAGGAACGATTAGCCGGTGGGAGACTCTTCCTGAAATTTTAAGAGTGCCAAACCCACAAACCCGGTGGAGCTGTGCTCTGTACTGCCGGTGGTGGAAAAGGGCCTGCTGTCTACATACCCTGCCATCTGCAGTTGTTCCTTTCGCCAAACAGGAGGAAACTGGTCTCGGGGGGAAAAACAGCTGCCACGCCCTCCACCCTCCAACTATATTCATAAAGTGCTTGCGGAATGCCAGGCAATGTTTATTTTGGCTTGGAGGACCCGGCTGGGTTGCCCTCAACGCAGAAGTCGCGTAATAAACGCCCATCTCAGTGTTCAGAAAGAAATAGATGCTCAGCCTCCGGTGGCAGGTCCTTCCACTGATTAATTGTTCTATTTTTGCAGCTTGTTTCGTTTTTGCAGCAAAAATGCGCGGAGTTTTGATGGAGCAGATCCACTTTTTCCAGCAACCTGCTGCACATGGAATGTCTCTCCTCTCTGCATTATGCATGTGGCACCGCCAAAGCATTAATATCTCCATGGAAAGGAGAACTTCACTGAGAGCCTTAGCAACAACCACACATGTATACACACACACACACACACACACACACAGACACACATACATATTCAATGTGGGGGGAGGAGGGTTTTATGCAGATTCACCCTGATTGCTTTCCGTTGATGGGGTTTCCATCAGAATACCAATAGACCTGCCAAACAAAGGGGGAACTCAAAAAAAGCACAAAAGAGGATCCCTTCCCTCTGACCCTTAACCTTTAACCTCTCATTTTTCTGAGATTACCCCCATGCAATCCAACAGCTCCTGTTGATAAGGGAGGGGTGACCCATTTTAAATACCATAAATCATGGTCTCCACTTTATCCTCCACTATATATATTTGGGTTTTAGCATCTATTCCTCTCTTTTCACATCCAGCTTTTCTGATCTAACCACAGCCCTTCGAGACAATGGATGCTGCTGATATAGCAGGATTCTTCCTATCTTACCCCAAAGTCAGGCAAGAGGAAAAACAATTTGCATATGATGTCCATAAGCATCTGAATTTGATATACCTGTAGAAGCAGTTGCTACCCTTTCAATAGGTGGAGGTGTTTGGTTGACCTTGTATGAACTTAGAAGCCAGTAAGGTCAGTCTGGATTTGGAGTTGGATAGAAGATTATCAAAAAGATTATTTTTTTTTGGACCCCCCTTCCTCTCCAGATATCCCTTTCCAACTCTATGTCTCTCTGAAAATCTCCCAACTGCCCCAGCATGTTAATCTTTCTCTCAGTGCTATTTATTTATACAAAACACGTTATCTTACAAACATCTCCTGATTCCAGACCCTTTGCAAGAATACACAAAAGAGAGAATGGACCCTTAAATTTTAAAAAGGGACAATGCACTGACGTTAATTAATTATCGGGCTAGCATCAATGCCTAAATTCTCAGTGAAACGGAGAGGTCTTCAAATGTCTTACAGTATTCAAAGACTTCATGGTTAGGCTACTCCATACTTCAGAAAGTTGGGGGAATGGGTGAGGATACGGAGAAGGAGCATCACCAAGGGCTTGGATTCATATACCGTAATTTATTTGGGATCGGAACTCAGAGCGTTCCACCCATAGAAGAATACATGGGGTAGGTTGAAGCCAGCTGGGAACGTTTGTCCAGGAGGAATCCAGAGCTGAGCCATTTAGAATTTGAAAGGAATTAACCAAGACACAGACCTGAGGATCAAGTCTAGACCTGAAAGCAAACCAATCCAAGGAGAATCCTGGCCAATGAGGCCTTCACGTCTGTGACTTAGGGGTCACTTGGCAGGAATAGGAGCCATGCTCTGGTCATCTGCAAAGCGGTGTCAAGCAGATGGCCAGAAGGTGGCACTGCAAGAACAGGTTCAGCCATTGACCCCACCAACCAGGAAAAATCTTCCTGGTCCCTCTCATTGCAGAGGTAGGCAACCTTGGCTCTCTTATGACTCGTGGACTTCAACACCCAGAATTCGTGAGCCAGCCATGCTGGGGAAAGGGAGAGGTTTCCAAGCTGAGCCATGCTGGCTCAGGAATTCTGGGAGTTGAAGTCCACGAGTCATAAAAGAGCCAAGGTGGCCTACCCCTGGTCTAGTGCAAACTGCACTGGAGTTATGTCGCCTGCCAATCTCCCCTGCTTCTTAGATGAGTAGCCTTCAAAGGAGGGGACAGCATCACCGGCTGACTTTCTTCTTGAGAAGGAGAAATTCAGGGACACCTTGGGAGGATTCCACAAATGGACAGCTCTAATTGGGAAGCAAGCCCTGGAGATGCTTTCTTCAGAGACGCCATTCCAAAGAGGCAGGCTCTCATGTGAAGAGGTAATACCGCTTTATGCCACACTACTGAGGCCACACTTGGAATCCTGCATCCAGTTTTGATCACCACGATGTTAAAAAGATGTTGAGACTCTAGAAAGAGTGCAGAGAAGAGCAACAAAGATGATTAGAGGACTGGAGGCTAAAACATATAAGGAACGGTTGCTGGAATTGGGTATGTCTAGTTTAATGAAGAGAAGGACTGGGAGTGATAGGACAGCAGTGCTCCAATATCTCAGGGGCTGCCCCAAAGAAGAGGGAGTCAAGCTATTCTCCAAAGCGCCTGAAGGCAGGACAAGAAGCAATGGATGGAAACTAATCAAGGAGAGAAGCAACCTAGAACTAAGGAGAAATTTCCTGACAGTGAGAACAATTAACCAGTGGAACAACCTGTCTCCAGAAGCTGTGAATGCTCCAACAGTGGAAGTTTTTAAGAAGAGATTGGACAACCATTTGTCTAGAATGGCATAGGGTCTCATGCTTGAGCAGGGGGTTGAACTAGAAGACCTCCAAGGTCCCTTCCAACTCTGTTGTTCTATGTTCTATGCAACCCTGGCAGGACTCAGCCCTTCTGAACAAGTTTCGAAGCAATGATGGGGGTCTAGCTGCCTTTGGAACATCCTACCAAGCTTTCCGTGTCATCAGCAGCATCCCTAGGGGGAGGTAAGAAGAGTCAGGCTGATGAAAGCAATTTTGCACCACTCTCCCACCATCTTCACAACCCCCATGCATGCCTTAAGGACATCCCAAGGACAGTCCTTGTGATGCAACCGGGCAATGTTGCTTTCATTGTTCAGATAAATGAACATTTTAGCATCTCAAAGAAGTTCGCCCACAGCATTAACACCAAGTCTCTTCTCTTTAGCCACAGAGGATGAGACAATGAAGCCTTTGCTACAGAATGCCTTTATTTACTTGGGTTTTGCAGGGTCATTTCCATCTTAGCCTGGTGCCCTTTGCCAGCCAAGCTGAAAATGTATCTTCTCTTGTAAATATCAGCTTGCATCCATCAAACAACGACATCTGCCAAACAACGACATCTGCCTATCCCAGGTCCTTGAGAAGGATTCGGTAGGTGGATAAAAATGCTATATCCAGTCTAAACATCTGGCTGGCTGTATGGCCAACCATAATAATACACAGTTTGGTAGCTTGCAAACTGAATGTTTTCAAGATACCCTCAGAGTTTGTGATGGTTGCTATTTTTACAATTCATGCCCTCTCCCACCACTCTTTAATAAAATAGAAAATTCTCATTCTAATGACAAAGTTAGGCAAGCTATCCTCAAGGGATTCTCAAGGATGTTGTTATGGGGTAAAGAGGAAGGAGTATTAAGTATGCTCGCCACTTTTGAGTTATTTGAAAAAACAATAGCAGCAGGATACAAATAGATAAATAATTTTAAAAAATAAAAATCCTGCCGAGAGCGTGAGGCAATACACTCAGCCAAGAACAGTGCCACGCTCTGAAGTCATTAATCAACATATCATGACAAGTTACACAATGGGTGCCACACCTGTTTACTTCAGAATCTGCTGTCGGATTCGTTCTTAAGCAAAATATTTTGAAGGTAGTTATTTTTTTAAAAAAAAATGTAAATTCAGTTCAAAATGAAAAGAAAGATGGGAGCAATCCAGGCCAGGCATAGATGCTCTGGCAGTTGTTGGGGTTTTTTTACCTTCTGAGAGGCCCAGGAGAACATAGTCAGCTGAAGAGTGTGGTTGCAGGTGGGTAACCTGCTTACTGAATTGGCCATTTTTGGAATTGGAGAGACGGTTTGGTGGTCAAGGCGCCAGAGTAGACACTACTGGGAGATTGTGAGTTCTAGTCCCAGCTTAGGCACAAAACCCAGCAGGGTGACCTTGAGCCAGTCACTTTCTCTCAGCCCCGGGAAGGAGACAGTGACAAATCATTTCTGCAAATCTTGCCAAGAAAACTGCAGGGATTTGCCCAGGCAGTCTCTGAAAATCAGATGCAACTGAACAGAAGACGACATTGCGAAAATAGGCCCATTTAAAGCGAATATAAAGATAAAACCAGAGACTTTTCCTCTTAGGTTGAATAGTTAAAGAACTTGGGGGGGGGGGAATTGGAACTTCGATGTTATATATACTGACAGCAGCAAGAATACTCTGTGCACAAAAATGGAAGGAGACTTTGATTCCCACAACGGACGAATGGCTGCCAAAGTTGATGGAGTTTGCAGAAGTGGCTAAATTGACGTCTTTGGTTGAAAAGAAAGAGCGCAATTAATTTTGTTTCTGCTTGAAAACCGCTTTTGGACTTTGGGCTTGAGGTGGAAAAAAAATGAAGCGTTGATTTTGGATTTTGCTGACTGGATAGGTTTGCTGTTAGAGAAATGGCTAGTAAATATTATTACATAAAAGTAAAAAGTTGAGGTTTTATGTTAGTACTTTATTTTATTGCATCAAAAGGAGTGGGAAGTCGATGTTTTTCTTTTTCTTTTCCCCCTTACCCTACACTTTTTTTTCCCTCTTGCCTTTTTCCTTCCTATTTTTCCGTTATCTTCATTTTTCTTTGAAGTTCTGTGTTTTCGATAAAGTAACAAAATATTTGTTTTAACATCAAAGAAAATAGACCCATGGACTAAGTTGGCAGAACCCACGACGACATTCAACACACATACATGTACACACACAAACCACAAGCACACACACACACACACACACACAAACACAATTTTTCGAGATTAAAACTCCAAATCTAATCTAGACAGCCTGCTTGGCACAGTGGCTAGAAACCCAGAGACCATGAGTTCTAGTCCCAACTTGGGCCCAAAATCAGCTGGGTGACTTTGGACCAGCCCTTCTCTCTCAGCCCTGGGAAGCAAGCAATGACAAATCGCTTCCAAAATCTTGCCAAGATAACTGCAGGGACTCGTCCAAGGGGGTGGGAGGGTGTGTGTGTGTGTGTGTGTGTGTGTGTGTTACCAGGAGTCAAGATTGACTTGAAGGCACCCCTCCACCTCAAAACCCCCTAATCCAATCCAATCTAACCAAACTTTAATCTTAACCGAACTGTGAGAATGTAACCTCTGGTTTGGAATTAACCAGCCTCAGTACTTTTATCGTTTCCTCTGTGTTTTTTTCTCCACGGGCACTTTATTCCCTGAATCAATGGCCTGAGGAAAGAGTTAATGGAGGGTTCTCAAACTTTAGGTCACGATCTCCCTCCTCCGGAGGTCACAGGTGTCTTTGAAGAGGTCACCCCGGCCACGCTTGCTTTGCTACCGGGAGGAGCACTGCCCAAAAGGCAGTCCAGTTTTGCCTCGGCAAGCTCCCCGTTTTGAAAATTGACAAAAATCATGGACAGACTACAAAAACAAGAGAGTTGGAAGCAATTGCTAAGTATCTGAATTTTGATCCTGTGCCCTTGGGCAGGGGCAGGCAACCTTGGCTCTTTTATGACTGGTGGACTTCAACTCCCAGAATTCCTGAGCCAGCCATGCTGAGGGGAAAGGGAGAGGTTTCCAAGCTGAGCCACGCTGGCTCAGGAATTCTGGGAGTTGAAGTCCACGAGTCATAAAAGAGCCAAGGTTGCCTACCCCTACTATAGACCAACTCTACATCCGGTGGAACTACTGGTTTGTACCTTTAGAGCAGGGGTCTTCAAACTTGGCCCTTTTATGACTCGTGGAGTTCAACTCCCAGAATTCCTGAGCCAGCATGGCTCTGCTTGGAAACCTCTCTCTTTCCCCTCAGCATGGCTGGCTCAGGAATTCTGGGAGTTGAAGTCCACCAGTCATAAAAGAGCCAAGGTTGCCTACCCCTGACCTTGGGGATGCTAAAACGGCCATCAGTGTGAAAAAAATGGTCATAAGTCACTTTTTTCAGTGCCGCTGTAACTTTGAACGGTCACTAAATGAACTGTTGTAAGTCATCTGTCTATGCAGATGACTCCTAGCCTGGCTTTCTACTCTCAGCCTGGCAGCTTTTGACCCGCCTTCCCTTGCCAGCAGAGAGGCTTCCAGCATTAAGCAGGGCCCTCTGAAGGGCCTCGCTCTGGGTCTGCAGACCCTGCCCGATGCCTGGGCCTGGCTACAGGCAGCAAACCTCCCTGTCATGGGGCAGGAAGGAGAGGGGGGCAGCTTTTAATTGCTCCTAATTGCTGGGCCTCTTCCCTCTTCCTGCTGGCCAGGGAGATGTCCCGTTTGAAAGACACAGAGGGGAACGCTTGGGCAACTAATCCGGCTTTCAGCCGCTAAGCCTCTTTGGAGGTGTGTGATGTAGGAGCCCTTTCACACACAGCAGCACAAAGAGCCAAAAGGAAAGGGGAAAGGAGGAGATGGGGCCGAGAGGAGAAAGTTTCACACGGCAGGCTGGCTTGCCTAGCCACCTTGCCTAGCCACCTTTGTGGAGCTGTTCTCCTTGGGAATGTCCGAAAGAGTCATTGCCTGCCTCCCTGCCTCTTTCCCCCCTCCCCAAACCTTGGCCGACATTCCTATTTCTCTCCATCTGTCAAAGGTTGGACTCCCGATCTATTCCCCCCCCCCCCACCATCACCAAATCTCCCCAAGATATTGTGAATGCTCCAACACTGGAAGTTTTTAAGAAGAGACTGGACAACCATTTGTCTGAAATGGTATAGGGCTTCCTGCCTGAGCAGGGGGTTGGTCTAGAAGACCTTAACCCTAACCCTTCCAACATCATCATCATCATTATTATTGTTGTTGTTGTTATTATTATTATTATAATATTATGAGCTTGGCTGGATGGTGTCATAGAAGGAAGCAATGGAGGGCTGCATTCACACAATAACTATAAACCAGATCAAATAAAGAGCTAATCCACACACTTATGTGATATCCAAACTTTAGGTTAGGGTTGATCTTGGTTAGCTTATTATGTGGGTGGATGGAACACAGCCTGTTTCATTAGGTTAGATAGGATTGAAAGGGTTAACTCAATAACCGAGTTCAGCATGCTGTGGGAATACAGCCCCCAGATCTGGGTTAACATCTATCTTTTCTTTTACTGGTGGTTTGGGGTTACATTAGATCCAGCCTGCACTAAGTTTCCAGCTGAACCAGTTCACTGGTCTGGATGGTTCACTGAGATGGTTCAACAGACAAGGGTTGGGTAGTTTCATTGAACAGAAGTTATTCATTGACCTATATTCCATTCATGAATACGCCATTCATCTACCTCTTCAGACTGTTGGGCCATTCTGCGACATCAGAGCGTCAAACCAACATTGCTTCTGCTTCATAGCAAGTCAGCCTTTAAGATCAAGGGAGATGAGGCGCATGAAGAACTTTCAGAAGCAAGTGAGAGAAAGAAGAACTTGGGTCTCTTCTTCAAAAGGATTTAAGTTTCCTTTTGGGGAGAAGGTTTCCTTGCTTCTTCTAGCTACGTCTAGTTTAATGAAAAGAGGGAGTAGGGATGACATGGTAGCAGCGTTCCAATATCTAAGGAGTTGCCATGAAGAAAATGGGGTGTGTGTGTCAACCTATTCTTCAAAGCACCTGAAGGAAGAAGAAGAAGAAGGAGAAGAAGAAGAAGAAGAAGGAAGAAGAAGAAGAAGAAGAAGGAAGAAGAAGAGAAGAAGAAGAAGAAGAAGAAGGAAGAGACGAAGAAGACTAGAAAAGAAGAAGAGAGAGAGGAAGGTAGGCAGGAAGTAAGAGGAGGGCAAGGTAGGAGGAGAGGAGGAGGAGGAGGAGGAGGAGGAGGAGGAACAGATGGAAACTAATCAAAGAGAGAACCAGCCTAGAACTCAGGAGAAATTTCCTGACAGTGAGAAAAATTAATCAGTGGAACGGCTTGCCTCCAGAAGCTGTGGGTGCTCCATCACTGGAGAAATTAAAAAAGGGGGGAAAAATACAAAAGAAACATTTCTCCATTGAGCTATAAATAAGCTCAGCCTGTGAATTTAATGCCCTTAGAAGAGAGAATTACCACATCCCTCCCTCCATAAGATCTTGGCCAGTCTAACAGTTGCTCAGTGGAATTTCAAAGTCTGAATATCAGTTGATGAGACATTATTGATTACTGATGTCATTTGGGTTTTTCTTCTCAGTATCTTTGCATATCGCACAACTTAGTGTTATTTACATTTGAAAGGCTTTTATTGGCAACCATAGGGTTTTTGCCAAACTCCTGGAAAAATTACATCAACCTGCATCAGTTCAATCCATCCACCCTAAAGCACCAGCCTTCTCTGCGTATCTGCATTTCGATCTTCCCTGTGGCTGTTGCAAAAAACACAAAGGTTTTTGGCCTTTTGGCTAAGATCAAGGAACGGCAGTACTTGTTCTTCTCAATGTTATTTCAGAAAGCAGGTTGGCCAAAGATGAGAAAGAGAGAAAGAGAGAGAAAGGGAGGGAGGGAGGCAAGAAGGAAAGAAGGGGAGGAGGGAGGGAAGAGGGAAGGAAGGAAGGAAGGAAGGAAGGAAGGGGAGGAAGGAGGGAAGGGAGGGAGGGAGGAAAGAAGAGGAGGAGGGGATGGAGGGGAGAATGAAGGAAGGAGGGGAGGGAGGAAGAAAGTGGAGGAAGGAAGGAAGGAAGGAAGGAAGGGGAGGAGGGAGAGAGGAAGGGAGGAAGGAAGGAAAAGAGAGGAAGGACTAGAAAGAAAGGCAAAACATGATGATCTCAGATTACAGTGCTTAGATAATCAATTGTCAATATCACTGCACTGCAGGAAGGGAATCTAGCTATATGAATAAATAGAACCAAGGAAGGAAGGAAGGAAGGAAGGCTGATATTATAATAAGCCGGTTATTCAAGGTAGTTCTTTAAAAAAAAAAGAAGATTTAGGCTACCTACTACAATATTTGGCCTCCCCCCCCTCCCATCAGTTTTCACAACAGTTCTATTTTCCACATGGATGTCTGCAAGAACATTAAAAAACAAAATCCAAGATGGTAGCCACAAACCACATGATCTATGCCCCATTCTTTCCTACATGCACGCTGGACCTCTCTGTTTTCCAGGAGAGCGAATAGTTCTGACTGCATAAAACCAGGTGCCACCAGGTGCACAGAAGTCTGAGAAAGCGGACCGGGAGAAAACCCCTCTTACCTAAACATTCATTGGCCTCCCTGGCCGTGGCCCTCTGCCAGGGACGATCGTAATGGAAGGGTTTGCAGCGGTCACACTCGGGCCCTTCGGTGTTGTGCTTGCAGTCACACACCAGCTTGCCTTCCTTGTCCTTCACGCAGCGCGAGGCGTGTCCGTTGCACTTGCAGCGCCCTCCAACCTGGAATTCCCCCACTGCATAGTAATACGAAGATGAGCTCCCTCCACCGTCCTCATCCTCATGGTCCCGTGCGCCGAGTTCCCGGAAGAGATGAGGACGGCTGAAAATGACCCGTATATCGGTGGCCGTCACCCAGTCCTGAAGAACAGGGCTGTTGTCAAAATCTTGAGCCGACGGACGCCCGTCCAGCGTGCTGAAGGCGATCAGCCCACCAGTCAAAGGGTAGAGGTCAGTGTGGCCATCTGTACACAGGGCCTCCTGCTCATTCTGCTTGGTGACCGTGGCCTTGTTGGGCTTCCCGTAGATCTTCCGGCACTGGGAGGAATAGTATTGATAAGGCACCCAGCTCTTGCCATAATCCATGGACTTAAAAACAGCAGCTGACTCCGGACGGGGAGAGCAGAACTGGAGGCTGACGTAGATGACCTCAAACTTCTTGGCCAAGGAGAGGGTGAGGCTGACATTTTGGGGAGAGTGGTGCAAAGTCTCCGAACGCCAGCACGTCATGTTGGCCGCAGTGTTGAGGTCGGTGAGATAGGATGCTGGGTGAGCTCGCCGGGGGTCTGACGCATCGCAGTGGCGACTGGGGGGCTTCCCACACGTGCTGGAGGCATGGACGTCCTTGCCGAAGGCCGCGTTGACGAACTCCGGGATGCAACGGCGGGGTGCCCCTTTTTCGTCGTAGCAAGGATCCGGTGGAATCTGCTGCATGGCAAAGGGGTTAGCGCCCTGGGAGAGGTCCGCCCTCCAGAGAATCAGGAGCAGGCACACACCAGCTATGGGCCCCATCTTGCCGCAGGATCTTCCGAAATCCCTCAAAACAGCTTCTCTCTGAAGGGAAAGCAAAGGGGGTGTTGGAAAGAGAGTCAGTTTCTCCAGGGCAGGTGGGAGGAGGAGAGGGAGATGCCCCGGGGGTATAAGGAGGCTGGGCTGGGGAATGTGCATGAGAGAAGATCAAGCTAGACTTGCAAATGTTTGGAAAGGAGGATGGTGGAGAAATAGATCACCTGCTACTGCATGGCTAAGAAAGAAAGAAAGAAAGAAAGAAAGAAAGAAAGAAAGAAAGAAAGAAAGGAAGGAAGGAAGGAAGGAAGGAAGGAAGGAAGGAAGGAAGGAAGGAAGGAAGGAAGGAAGGAAGGGCAAAAGAGAGAATGAAAGAGAGAGAGAGAAAGAA
Organism: Azemiops feae; assembly: GCA_023970755.1. Lineage (NCBI taxonomy): Eukaryota > Metazoa > Chordata > Lepidosauria > Squamata > Viperidae > Azemiops > Azemiops feae. The sequence continues at coordinate 60,755 of JALGBA010000437.1, forward strand.
AACAAAAGAGGAAAGGTAAGGAAAAGAGGAAAAGAAACAGAAATGAATGAAAGGAAAGGAAAGGAGGAAGAAGGAAGAAAAGAAAGAAAGAAAGAAAGAAAGAAAGAAAGAAAGCAAGAAAGAAAGCAAGAAAGAAAGAAAGAAAGAAAGAAAGAAAGAAAGAAAGAAAAGAAAGGAGCGATGCCACCAGATTCAGCCTCTAGGGAATTCTTTTACACATTAGCTGTAGGAGCAGTGGTGCCCTCTGCTCCCTCTTCTATCCAGGGACCAAGGTCTTGCTTTATATCTCCCCTCCTGTCTTTTTTTTGGTGGGGGGGCTCTTTCCATTCCTCCCCAGCTCTCCAGCTTTCAGTTCTCCCCACCCTTCAGATGTCCTCCTCTCCCGGGGGATGGATAGTGTATTCCCGCCACATGCCGGGTGAAAATTCAAAGGTTTAATTAGCTCCTAATGCGCTCAGTGGGAAAGCTGGTCAGCTTGTAAATCTGGCCTCCAACATCAAAGGCCGAGGGGGAAGGTGTGAACCCAGCAGGACTGAGCCAGCCCCACTGGGCCACCATTGTCTCCCAGGACCGATGCTTGTTCCCACCCATTGCAAAGCCGGGGCAAGAGTTTAAGCTCTGAAAGGGATGTTAATCAAGCAATTTCCCGCCTGGCTGCTTCTCTTCCTGGCTGTCTTGGAAGTGCTGGTCCTGGAGCTTAGCTTACACATAGAAGCGGAGGACCAGGGGAAGGCCGGGAAGCTGCGGCCGAAGCAGAGTTGGCCGGCCGGCTGGCAAGCAAGCACCTTGCCCTTGTCTGTAATGCGGGGCCGGCGTTAATTCTGGACTTGGGCTCAGGAAAGAAGATCAATTTAAGGGAGAACTCCCCTTCTAACATTTAAAAATTTAAATTTAATCCTTAACACTGGTCTACGAATTTAGGGAAGAACTGTTTATCTTTAATTTATACATTTTTAACTTTTTTTTTTAATCTATGAATTTAAGGAAGGACTATTTAAATTTAACCTCTCATTTTTTAATCTAGGCATTTCAGAAAGAAAGATTTGCGTTCCAGGTTTACATTGTTTACAACTTTTTTAAATCTATGAATTTAAGGAAGAAGAGTTTAAATGTAATCTCTCATTTTTTATCTGTGAATTTAAGGAAGAACTGTTCACATTTCATCTCTAATTGTTTATCTATAAATTTAAGAAAGAATGGTTTACATTTAATGTTTAAATTTTTAACTTTATCTATAAATTGAAGAAAGAACTCATTCTTCCCTTCCCTTCCCTTCCTCATTTTTCCTCTTCCTTTCCTTTCCTTCATCTTTCTCTTCCTTTCCTTTCCTTCCCTTCCCTTCCTTCCCTTCCTCATCTTTCCTCTTCCTTCCCTTCCTTTCCCTTCCTCATCTTTCCTCTTCCTTCCCTTCCCTTCCCTTCCCTTCCTCATTTTTCCTCTTCCTTTCCTTTCCTTTCCTTTCCTTTCCTTTCCTTTCCTTTCCTTCCCTTCCCTTCCCTTCCTCATCTTTCCGCTTCCTTTCCTTCCCTTCCCTTCCCTTCCCTCCTCCCCTCTCACACACATACATACACACAAACACACACAAGTCCCCACAGACATAACATAGGTTGCTAAATTACTCAAACAAATCTCTGCGTCACAGGTGCAGAATTTCATCGTGAAATAAATAGATCAGGCTTGTAGGCTAAGCAGACCAAGCAGTGAATTGTTCACAACTGGAATTCCACCACAACCGTCAAAGAGTGGGAGAACCGAAGCGGGACCGGGAAAGGGGGCAGCTGCCCTCCTTTCTAACCTCTGGCGTGCAGACGGCTCTTCCCCCCCCCCCCAAATTGGAGAGGGGCACCCTCAGCTGCAGGACTGCCCAGGGCTGGATGAGCTGGATGGCTCTGCGGGGCTCTGAAACGCTTCCAAGATTTTCGAGAGAAGGAAAGAGGTGGAATTAGATACACTTGCTTTCATATTAAAGGAGCGAAGGGACCCTTAGAAGGATAGGAAGCGAGCCAAAAGCCAAACCGCGGCCTGCTTGCTTGCGAGCCCGCGCTGCCAGAAAAAGAAAAAGAAAAAAAGGATGCTTGAAATATTAATTTCAAAATACACATTTCCCCTGGAAGCCAAGGAAGGGTGAGGGAATTCTTTCCACTCAGCTGTCAGGAGCTGAGAGCCACACAATCTCTTCGTTTCCAGCAGACCCTTGCAGACGCTCGGCAAAGGCAGAGGGCACTCAACTTTGCCCCCGCCATCTTGAAATGGGGCAAAAGGCAGAGGAAGCCAATCATCCCCCTAACTGGGCCAAAATCAGAGTAACAGAGCTGGAAGGGAACCTTGGAGGTCTTCTAGTCCAACCCACTGCTCAGGCAGGAGACCCTATATACCCTTCCAGACAAGTGGCTGTCCAATCTCTTCTTAAAAACCTCCAGTGATGGAGCACCCACAACTTCTCTTTAATTTTAGGCTGGATCTTTGCTTGATAAGTTTCCATCTGTCACTTCTTGTCTTGCCTTCTGGCGCTTTCTGTGGCAGCCCCTCAAATACTGGAACACTGCTATCATGTCACCCATGGACCTTCTTTTCACTAGACTAGACATACCCAGTCAAGGACATGCAACATCCCCAGTGAAAAAGGAGGATGGCAGGGGAGGAAACCATTAAAAAATAATAATAAATTAAACAGATGATACCACCTCACCAACTTTGGCTGATTCTGAAAAAGGGAGAGTAAAGTTGGGCTTGGGGGAAGGTTTGGAAAGGAGACCACTAGGAAATCACAAATCAGTAGGTAGACGGGGAAGTCAAAGAGCTACTCCAGAATTACAATTACAATTACAAACCGCCTCCACCTTGTTGCCAAGGAAGAAGTAGACTTCCAGCATATGAAGAATTGAATAAATGAATGTCTTTGCAGGTAGTCCTCAACTTATGACAGCCCCTGGGGCCATGATTTCCATTGCTAAACAATTGTTAATTGAGTTGTGCCCAATTTTACGACTTCTGCTATGATTGTTAAGGGAATCACTGCAGTTGTTAACCGAAGCCATGCTTCTGACCTTTTCAAAAACAAAACACACCAGCATTGATTGTACGCATGTCCAAACCATCATCCTAGCTACCTGGCCCAAGATTCATGCTGGCAGGGGGGGAAATGGTGGTTTGCAACCCCCAGCCTTTAAGAGGGTTTTATCTTACTAAAGGATATTTCTTATCACATTCGAGTTATCCATTTCTCCACAATAATAATAAAATAATCCACCTTTTTGTTTTTTTTTTAAAAAAGGGGGGGTTGCAGTTAAAAGCCAAACAAACCGCCTACCGCAGACCCAGATCTGGAAACCTGACCCATCACCGCCACCGATTCATCAAAGGCTTGGCAAGAAAGAAGCAAAATTTCACCAACATTTTCACTAATAATATGGAGGAAATTGGAGGGTGGGGTGGGGTGGGGTGAGTTTTCACCAGCCTGCAAATAGCAGAGGGGCTGTGGGTGTATGTTTTAAGAAAGGGTGGATTCAGGATGTTGTGAAAGAGAAGGAATTAGGAAGTGGGCGAGTGGGTGTGTTTTGTACAGCATAGAGGGCCCAAACCCGATGCGGCCTTTCTCCGGAGCTCGGCAGGGAAGCAAGAATTCCATCCGTCCATCCATCCTCGTAGAATTTCATTGCAGAGGTGCCAAAAACTGCCTAGGAGACCATTGGGAATAACCCGGGCAGAAACTGTTCCCATTAATTCTGCTTTTTGGGATTGCCACCTGAAAAAGGAGCCGTGGTGGTGGCGCAGTGGCCAGAATGCAGCATCGCAGGCTAATTCTGCCCACTGCCAGCAGTTCGATCCTGACCGTCTCAAGGTGGACTCAGCCTTCCGTCCTTCCGAGGTCGGTAAAATGAGGACCCAGATAGTTGGGGGCAAGAGGCTGACTCTGTGAACTGCGTAGACAGGGCTGTAAAGTACTAAGAAGTGGTATATAACCTAAGTGCTATTGCTATTGCTACTCGGCTCTGGGAGCAACTTTTTCTACAAGGACCAAGAGTAAAATTAGCACACGTTCAAAGATAAAGGAGAATAGCAATAGCACTTAGACTTATATACCACTTCCCAGTGCTTTACAGCCCTGTCTAAGCAGTTTATAGAGTCAGCCTATTGCCCCCAACAATCTGGGTCCCCGTTTTACCGACCTCGGAAGGACGGAAGGCTGAGTCCACCTTGAGACGGTCAGGATCGAACTGCTGGCTACGTGCCCTCAGCCAGGCAAATACACACATTTTGGCAGTTCTGCACTTCCCTTGATACCCTCAGTTCAGCTTGGTTAATTAATACTTGCTTAACGGTATCACTTTAATAACTGCTTTCGAAAGTGCCGGGAGCTGATTGCCTCTTGATGGTTAAAGTAGAGTAATTGGATTATTGAAAAAAGAGATGCCGGCAGCTCATCCAGCCTCAAAAGAAAAGAACTTCTCCACGAGTTTCCGACTGTGGCTTTGCAGATACTCAACGATATCCTGACCTCTCTTGCTGCTTGAAAAGGCAGCAAAGTCTTGTCATTCTCCCTCCTGCTTCTAATCTTTGCCAGGATCGGGGAATCACCTCTGCTCTCGCTGTCCGGTGTGCGCTGGGAACTGTCCAGCAAAAGAGCACACAGGACCTGTGCTGAATTGTAGCTTCCGGAAAGCATCACCAGCAGATCCGTCTTGCTTTCCAAGATGGGTGGAAATGTCAATTCCCCAGGGAGATCGGAAAATCTAGGCAGTTCAGATGAGTATAAAGATTTCTTGCATGCTCAAGCTCTCTACAAGAATCTGAACTACGAGCGGTCAAAGCAAATAAGCGGTAGATAAGAATCAATGGAATTCAAGGTGGGCTGGACTTAATCTTCTCTTGGGGCGGGGAAGGGCCTCCAGGCTGATGAAACGTTGGACCCCTCCCTCGGGCTCAGACTGGTCATCTCCTCCAGGACGTTGACTTGGATCTTTTAAGTCAGAGCTGGCCAAATGGATGCTTGGATAAAAAAAAAAGTTGACTTTGGACCAAATCCATAATGCTTCCTTCAAAATGAAGAAATGGTAAGATTGATCCTTGTTTGGCCGGTTCCCTATCTCCTTTCTGCAGAAGTGGTGGGTGTTCCATTTAAGGGGAGATTGGACGGTGGCAAGAGTTAGTACATTCCGATGACTCTCTGACTCTCTAACTAAATTTTTATTTTGACTGATGAAGTTTATTTGGATGAGTAGTGAAATGTCTCGGATTAACAAACATTGGTCCAGTTGCCAAGATTTAATCTTCTTAGATACTTTTAGCCTGGATGATTGAGTCTTCATTTACACAGATTGGACAGCCATTTGTCTGGAATGGTATAGGGTTTCCTGGACTAGAAGCCCTCTAAAGTCCCTTCCAACTCTATTGTTCTGTTATTCTGCGGTGGTCAGGCTATGTTTTAAGGACCGTGTCCAGTTCTGGACATCACGCTTTAGGGAAGTTTCCAAGAAACTGGACAACTGAGAGGTGGGAAGTGAAGAAGAAGAAATGGTTGATGGAGCAGGTTGATGCAACTGGGTATGTTTAATCTGGAGAAAAGATAGTCAAGGAACATGAAAGCATGTTAGAGTATCTGAAAGGATATCACATAGGAAGCTTCTCTGCTCCCCCCCCCCAAGGAAGACTCTGTATATCAGCTGCAGGACAATAGAGCATGTTAAAAGTGAAGGATTCCCTCAAGCTAAACTCGACTCCTGGGGTACAGAAGGATACCATCTTCAAATAACTGAATTAATTCTCAAACAGGGTAAGTGTGTGGTGTGAATATTTATTAGATTTTTATCCTGCCTTTATGACTTTTCTCGAAAGTGGTGGACATATGTAATACTCCTTCCTTCCTCCTATTTTCCCCACAACCACTACCCTGTGAGGTGGGTTGGGCTGAGAGAGAGTGACTGGCTCATGTCTCAGGTGGGACTAGAACTCACCATCTCCTGGTGACTGGCACAAAGTCACCCAGCTGGCTTTCATGTCTAAGGCAGAACTAGAACTCACCGTCTCCTGGTGACTGGCACAAAGTCACCCAGCTGGCTTTCATGTCTAAGGCAGACTAGAACTCACCGTCTCCTGGTGACTGGCACAAAGTCACCTAGCTGGCTTTCAAGCCTAAGCCGGAACTAGAACTCACCATCTCCTGGTGACTGGCACAAAGTCACCCAGCTGGCTTTTGGGCCTAAGATGGGACTAGAACTTACTGTCTCTTGGTTTCTGGGCCAGGCACCTTAACCGCTACACCAAACTGGGTTTTCAAAAGGTTTTACACAGAAGCAAGCAAGGTCATCAGCACCCTGTTATCCCGTCTCCATTTACGCCAATATTTGGAGCATTTGATGACGTAGCTTCTTCTACAGTTGTCGAGCGGGTACTGTGGCTCCCCTTTTGCTATTTGATCCTCACAACAAGCCTGCAAGATGCTAAGTCAGGTTAAGGGGTGGTGATTAACCCAAGTTGACCCCCTGAGCTTTTAATAGCCAAGCGGAAATATGAACTTCAAGAGCCCCCAACTCAACACCCATCTTCTGTTACGTTAGAATGTGGCTTGGGCCACAAGGTCTCAAATTGCAATGTTTCGTGGTGTGGTGCAGATGCTTCAAATAAGAACAACTAGCTGGGTTATATATTTAATACAATAATATTAAACCTGGCCCTCAGTTTTGAGTCAGGAAAAGGCTAGGTTTGGGGGGGGGGATACCTTCCTAAGCATTTCAGCCTTCCCTCTTGGGACTGTGGAGGAACCCCCGAAGAGGATTCCATAACTTCACTCTCTCCTTCGGTTGAGTCATGCTAAGTCAATATTTTCTCTCGTAACAAAGCAGTAGCTTCCCCCCCTACACACACACACACACCTTTTTGATGGAATCCCTCCGTGGAAGGGATGTTGAATCAGCAGCAGACGTTGCAGCCTGGAGCTCAAATAATTCCAGCTGCTTCGGTTCCCACTTCTGTTTACATTACCCTGGCCTTGACCACCCGCCTGTGGACAGAGGCCAAAATACCAGCCCTGCCAATCCTCAGCCCTAGGGTGGATCTTTTGGGGAAAGAACTTTGAAAAAAGTGTGTGTGAGCGCAAGTGTGTGCGCCTTACAGACTAACAGAAACACCGGGGTCTGTAAGAAAATCTTTGGTTGTCCTCTTCTCTTTCTTCTCCTTCTCTTCCTCCTCTATCCCTCTTTTTCTTTCTTTCTTTTTACTCATTCTCTCTCTTCCTTCCTTCCTTTTTTCTTTCTTCCTTCCTTCCTCCCTTTCTTTCTTTCTTCCTTCCTTCCTTCCTTCCTTCCTTCCTTTTTTCTTCCTTCCTTCCTTCCTTCCTTCCTTCCTTCCTTCCTTCCTTCCTCTCTTTCTTTCTTTCTCTTTCTTTCTCTCTCTCTCTTTCTTTCTTTCTTTCTTTCCTTTTCTCCTCATTCTCTCCTTCTTCTACTCCTCCTCCTCCTCCTCCTCTCTCCCTCTTTCTCTTTCTCCTCACTCTCCCCTTCTTTTATTGCTTTTCCTTCTTCTCCTTCTCCTTGTCCTCCTCATCTCCCTCCTTGTTTTTTTCCTCCATCTCCTCTTTTAATTTAATTTTAATTTCTCCTTTAATTTTCTTTCCCCACTTCTCCATTCCATCTTCAAACCATTTCTCTTTTGTAAGCTTCCACTTTTATAATCACAACCTAGTACATTATTTAGATCCTTTCTAGAAGGAACCAATAATATATACCTATATCTATTTGGTGATGGGAAGAAGGATTAATGGGGGTGGATTAGTGGGTTAAGCTCACAACCTTCTATGATTTCTCTACTCTAAACTGCCCTTCCCTAGATTATAAAGACCTTTTGGGTGTCATTAAACACAAATACATCTAGCCACTAGGAACCACGTGGATGACTCTCTAGCATTCATGATGTATTTCTTTGGATAATGTATGCCCTACCTTTTTCATTTAAGATCATCTCTCTTAGATGCTTGAGACATACTTAGTCATACCGTCTATTATTGGAAGACAGCTGTGTTAGTCTCTGGTAGCAAAACATCAGGAATAAGGACTAAGACATTTTATTGGAAGAGCCAAGTTTTGGGAAGTCTGTAGCAAACTTCATCAAAAAACCCAATAACATCCCTGCATTTTATAAACCTCAACATGGCGATTTAGGAATCCATAGACAGCCATGGAGAATACCAGGTGAGCTCAGACACTATAACTGTCTTGCTACTTGAAGATATTTGGATTAAAAATGTTGTTGGCATGAAATTCATTTGCAGCTCCTCCAGAAACCGAGTACAATAAAAACAAGATTTATCGTGCAAGCAGGGCTAACATATCAACTCACACAACACAAAAGGCGCAACACTATTCCGGGCTGTAAGGCAATTAAAGCACGTAATTCTAAGACTGTGTTTCTCAAGGTTGGCAACTTTAAGATGTGGGGACTTCAACTCCCAGAATTCCCCTGCTGGCTGGGGAATTCTGGGTGTTGAAATCCACACATCTTAAAATTGCCAGCATGGAGAAATCCTTTTTATAAACGATACAACATTTTGACGGTCTGGTTTCTCCCATGATGTGATCCTAATACAGCATCTCAAATACTGCGACAGAATTGACCTTAATTGATTAAATTTATATGCTGTCCATCTTGTTTCAAGAGTGACTCAACCCCCATTTGCCTATTCCTTAAACCAACTTATATAACTTGCTAGTGACCTGGAATGGCCTCAGAATCTTCATATATAGGAAGCAGAACTGAGCTTGCCCTGTAAGCATGCAAAACTTGATAATTATGATCAAATCAAATCAAATTTATTTAAATACAGTCATCAACCAGCCAGGTTAAGAAAAAAAAAGTAAAAACTCAAAAACAGTAACCAAATGCACCAAATATGATTTGATTTGATAATTATGAAATGTTACTGGCTGGGGGCAAATAAGAGTTCTTCAGATTATTATAATACTCTTATTATTTTTTGCAACAACTGGACATGTTTAGAACTTCTACATTTGAAAAATGTTCTTTAAAAACAAGAATAGAATAAAAGAAATAACATTTTTTTGGCCTTGTTATTTTTGCAGCAAATCTTTCAAAATCCTTTTGATGAGCCATGTCACTAGACCTCATGGAAAAGACATTTCCTCTGCCGGTCTTGTTATTGATCCTATGTCTCGTAATATAAATAGGCATACCTAATTTTCTTTGTATTTAGGTTAGCCCAACCCTAGGCTGAGTACACCCACTTTTCCACAACGAACTGACCACATCAGTCAGAGGTGGGTCTGGAATTCAGGCACTGTGCCCAGAGTAGAGTTTTCATATTATTTTAATGGTTAAAGAGAGAAGTCCAGAACAAGAGAGTTTAAGTTAAACAGCCTCCATCTGCAAGAAAATTGGCTTCTCTCTCTCCTTAGAGCCTTTTAAAATAATAATAATAATAATAATTTCTACATACTTTCTACACTTTTTAAATCATTACTTTGCTCATGGAGCTGATGGCCTAAATGTTATCTATTGATTTCATTGCGTTGATTAGCAGGAAGAAATTTCATAAGGACTACTTTCTTTTTTCTTTTACCGGTTTTGTTTTCTTTCCCCCTAGAGAAGATTTTGTTGGTGCAAAGCTAGTTTTCAGAGGTGGTGTTTTTAAGTGGTCAAAAATGTTATAAAGAGAAACAGTGGCTTAGAGATCACAATATTAATACAGATAAAGTAAAGTAAGGTTCTACATTTAGGCAAGAAAAACCAAATGCACAGGTACAGATGGAAACTAATCAAGGAGAGAAGCAACCTAGAACTAAGGAGAAATTTCCTGACAGTTGGAACAACTAATCAGTGGAATGACTCGCCTCCAGAAGCTGTGAATGCTCCACCACTGGAGGTTTTTAAGAAGAGACTGGACAACCATTTGAGTTTCCTGCCCGAGCAGGTTGGACTAGACTAGAAGACCTCCAAGGTACCTTCCAACTCTGCTATTCTGTTCTGTACAACAGGGGTCCCCAACCCCCAGTCTGTGGCCCAGTACCGGGCCGCGGAATGCCAGCAACCAGTCCGTACAAACAAGCAAAGCCCCATCGGCGGGATGCAGGCAACACACAAAACCACGCACCCTCCGGTCCGCGGAAAAACCTCTCTCCACGGAACTGGTCCCTGGTGCCCAAAAGGTTGGGGACCTCTGCTGTACAAGTTCATTTAGTGACATTTTTTAGAGATGTAAAAGGGTGGTGTTTTTAAGTGATCCAAAACATTATACAGCGAAATGGTGACTTAGCGACCACAATACAGATCGTCTTTGACTTACAACAGTTCATTTAGTGACCATTCGAAGTTACAACGGGACTGAGAAAAGCGACTGACAATCGTTTTCCACACTAACAACCACTGCAGCATCCCCATGATCACAGGATCAAAATTCAGATGCTGGGCAACTGAGTCATAGTTATGACGGCTGCAATGTCCTAGAGACACGTGATCCCCTTTTGCACCTTCTGACAAGCAAAGTCAACGGGGAAGTCAGATTCACTTAACAACCGCGTTACTAACTTAACAATTACAGAGTTGCACGTAACAACTGTGGCAAGAAAGGTCATTAAATGGGGCAAAACTCACTTAACGTCTCACTTAGCAACATAAATTTTGGGCTCAATTGTGGGTCATAAGTCAAGGACTACCTGTAATGAGTTCCATAGCCTTAGATTATTTGAAGACGTACTTCAAAAAACCCCAAAACCCTACCTGTATTATACAATTCCAATCATCTACCTGATAGCATAAATCCAGAAAATCCATAAATCCCAAATTTGAAAGGGGCAGAGGATACTTAATTTGTTTTCCTGCACGATCTGGGATGTTGTCACCCTCTCTTCCTACCCATCTAAAGATAATTTTATAGTAGCGTTTACAATAGGCATCGTTTCATAATAGATTGGCTTCTTCTGGCGTGTTTTGTGCTTGGAAAATCCACATTTTTTTTTTCACCTTCTAGCAACAGAGAAATGTATCTTTGCTCTATGGCACAGTGTTTGGGTTTTTCTTTTTATCCTGGGAATACTAAAATCAAGCATGATTGGGAAACGCCAAATTTTGCAAGTCAGTCAAGCCACCAAAAAGGTTCATTTGGCAGGCAGACCTGAGCCCTGTTTTCTCAAAACATGGGCGACCCATTATATCCAGAAGAATATGTAATGAGATAACCCAACGATATTTGGGGTGTTTGCTGAACGCTCAAATCAGTCATCAGGCCAAGATGTTTCCAAAAAAAAGAGAGGGTTTGTGGTTGCTTATTAATAAAAGATGACAAGCAGGACAATAACAGAATTATAAACAATGCCAGAAACTCAGAGAGATTCCAGATGAGGAGAATCATTTGTTGACCTTTCTCCACGCTCATAGATCAAGATTATATGTCTTGCAAGAATGAAATAACAGAGTTGGAAGGACGTCTTCCAGAGTCTTCCTTGCACTCTGAAATAGGGGCCCTTAACCCTAGCTCTTCCCTCTCTTCCAGCTTCCAATATTTTTGCCTTATTTGGAATAGCTATTGAAGACAGATGAAGATAAAAGTCGTTCTCAAATTAAAACTATGGCCGAGCCCAAGATATCTGCTGCAAAGTGAGACATGTGTTAAGTGAGTTTTGCCCCATTTAATGACCTTTCTTGCCACAGTTGTTAAATGAATCACTGCAGTTGTTAAGTTAGTAATGCGGTTGTTTTAAGGGATTCTGGATTCCCCCTTGACTTTGCTTTTCAAAAGGTTGCAAAAGGGATCACACGACCCTGGGACACTGCAACCGTCATAAATACAAGTCAGTTGCCAAGCATCTGAATTTTGACCACATGACCATGAGGATGCCCCAACAGGTATGAGTGTGAAAAATAGTCATAAATCACTTTTTTCAGTGCTGTCGTAATGGTCACTAAAGGAACTATTCTAAGTCAAGGACTATCTGTGTGCGCGCACGCAGATAGATAGATAGATAGATAGATAGATAGATAGATAGATAGATAGATAGATAGATAGATAGATAGATAGATAGATAGATAGATAGATAGATAGATAGATAGATAGATAGATAGATAGATAGAGTCCTCGACTTACAACAGTTTTTATATGTGTGTGTATACAGTATATGTATATGTATACTGTACATGTGTGTATGTATGTATGGGTATATATGTATATATGTGTGTGTGTGTGTGTGTGTGTTTTAAATATATATAACATCAATTATACATCATTCTCTCTCACACCCATCTACCCACCAAAACATGCATCTATACAAAGGCTTGATGTCCAGGAAAGGAGGCTGTATAATTAGTTAATTTCTCTGAAGAAACCATTTTGCACTCTAAAAAAAGAAAAGAAAAAAGGAGAATTTAGCTCAAAGCTGCATGAGGGTTCAGCTTGGGAAGGTAAAAAGCACCCTTCAGCTAAATTGTGCTTTTTTATGGAGGGGGAGTGGTGCTGGTTTTCAGTGTGTGTGTGTGTGTGTGTGTGTGTGTATGTCAAAGCAAAGAAGCCAGCAGTACAAATTTAGTAGGTAATACAGAATAACAGAGTTGAAAGGGACCGTGGAGGTTAGAAATAGAATAGAGCTGGAAGGGACCTTGGAGATCTTCTAGTCCAGTCCCCTGCTCAAGCAGGAAACCGTATATCATTTCAGACAAACGGTTGTTCAATCTCTTCTTAAAAACCTCCAGTGTTGGAGCACCCACAACTTCTGGAGGCAAGCCGTTCCACTGATTGTTCTTCCTGATTATTTTCCTTTTCTTATTATCTTCCTTCTTTCACACAAACAAGCAAGATATGTGGCTATGCGCAGCCCCATAAATTCAGGATAGGAACCCTGGATTTAGCTCCAGATTTGATTTGGATTCTCCCGACAGCACAAGGATTCCTGGAGATAGACTCAGCTACCAGAGTAAGCATCTTTATTGGAGAATTCAGCATTGATTCTGTTTAGAAGCTGCTGTTATAGAAATGGCTAGTTTAGACTATTACGTTAAAGTAAAAAGTTGAGGTTTGATGTTACTGTTTTATTCTACTGCAGCAGAGTCAGAAGTTAATGCCTTTTTTCCCCCTTTTCTCCCTTCTTTGCTACACTTCTCCTTTCCCCTTTCTCTCCCTTATTTTTCCTACGATTTGCTTTTGCATTTTTGTATTTTATATTATAAATTAATAAAAACTATAAAATCGGGAGGGGGGAAAGTGATTCCATTTAGAAGCAGATTTGAAATTTGGTGGTCTTGAGAGTTCTCATTTTTACCTAAGACATGCAGTACGACATCCCCCTCTGTGCGACCTTATCTTTATGGGTTAATTTATTTAATTGCGGCTTTGTTGAACAACTTTAGGAATTTGTAAGCTCCGAGACAGCTCATAACTCTCTCGTCTGCAGTTGGACAAGTTTCGAAAGCTTTATTAACTCACGAGGTTTGCCAGAATTTGGGCCTCAGGGTGAAGTCAGGGAGGCACAAGAGATTGCAATTTTATTGAGGCGGACCCAGGTCAGGTCAGGAAAATGACTGGAAATTCTGTATACAAGGTTTGAGTTTTATGGAAGAAAAAGAAGGACATGATGTACACTGTAGAAATATAAATACTAACTCGTACTAACCTGTATTTTCCTAATTTGGGGTTATTGGTTTTTGTTTTTTTGGTCATGGCTGTTTTAGAAGTTAGATTAGATAAATTAGATACAAAATCTCAGCGTTGCAAAAATAAAAAATGAAAATCACCCTGCATGTGTCTTTAGTGGTTGTAAATCCCACTGGCAAGATTTCAATTGTGGAGATGCAAGTCATTTAAAGCGGGAATGTCATACCGCATTTAAGCAATCCAAATTCATTGGATTGGTTTGAATCTCTCCCAGATTTCAATTTTCACATATCGATTTATCTAATTTCTGTCCGGATTTGTTCCATTATTAAGAACAACCCTAAAATAGTTTTTAACCATTATCATTTGAAAGCAGACACTTGTCTTCAGATCTGATATAAATGACTTGCAACCATTCATTTAGTGACGGTTCAAAGCTACAACAGGACTGGAAAAAAAGTGAGTTATTACCGAACCTCACACTTAAAACCGTCACAGCCTCCCCAGGGTCACGTGATCACAATTTGGGCACTTGGCAACTGTCATATGTTTACAATGGTTGCAGTGTCCCAGAATCACGTAATTGTGACGTTCCCAGGTAGCTTCTGACAAGCCAAGTCAATGGGGGAAGCCGGATTCACTTAAAAACTGCAGTGATTCACTTAACAATCAGGGCACAAAAGGTTGCAAAAATTGGGTGTGATCCACTTAACAATTACCTTGTTTAACAATGGGAATTCTGGTTCCAATTACAGCTGTAAGTCAAGGACCTGTAACACAGCAACGTCGGACAAAACATCCTTTCTGCCTACTCATATTCCCCTAACCAACTTGTTCGGACCAAAGAAGCCGCTTGGATGGGCCACAAAATGTCTCACATCAGCAAGAAAATAAGTCCAGTTGCCGCGACTCAACTTCTAGACAATTCTACCCAGATGTGTGAGAATCTTCATCAACATTGAACATAACAGTTTTTCACGCCAAGCTTTAAATGAGGCTGATTTGAAATGAGGATACAAGGAATAGCAACTGTCACAGCCATGCCCTTTGCACTATTTGCACACTTAACCACACACAATATGGTGGCCATCACATACAGTGATCGATACCAAAACATTGTAACGAACAAGGACATACATTCAATTTTGCAGCTACTAAGATTGTTGGCCGAGCAGGTACAAAGACAGTCGGGGAAATAATTGAAGCCTGGGAAACGGTCCCCTTGTCCCTCAACAGGAGTGCTGATTTACCACCAACTTATCAGGTACTTAGGAGCCAAGGGCTTGGCAGCACAAGGAAACAACAGCCAATAGCCACCAACACACCGATCAACCAATAGGAAGCCACACCCAACCAGGCACCACATAAATATGAAACATAGAGCAGCCCATAGCACACATTCTGGCAGAGATAAGTTCCCTGAGGATGGCTACAGCACAAGCCGAAAGCTCGGAAGACTAAACCTCTGGTCTTGGTGTCCAACCCAGATTGGATCCTTCAGTACCAAAACAGGAGCCAATTTACAGGGGGTCCATTGCAAGACAAGTCCTTTCCCCTTTCTTTTCTGAAATCCTATTTTGATCTGGCTGCTTTCCTCTTGAGCCCAGTGCCAGCTATGAGACATCTCGGCCTTCGTTCCATAAACAGGATGCGCCAAGAACAGAATTTAGCTCTGAATGCAGATAAATCAGTCCATGTGTCCCTGGGGTAAACATGCCTAAAACTGACCAATAACTAAAGACAAAATGGTAGAATCAAACGGGCAAGGAGAAATTGGCTCAGATCGGTCAAACGTCCGCAGTGGGATGCTTGCCTGGCACAAAGACTTCCTGGATTGGAGCCCTTCAGAGAAATCAGTCTTGGGCAACTGCAAAACATACCTCAATCCAAACATTGTAGAGCTGTCGCCAGTCTGAACAGACAGTGTTATACCAAATGTGGATGGCATTTGCACGCGATGGCACCAAAATGAGACGCAAACTAATAGCAGACATATAAGCTCTGCTCCCGCAGCGGAGAACAATAGGACGTTGAGTATGTTGTAGGAACATCAAAAAGGGATTAGCTGACCTAGTTAACTAGCTTTAAGTGGGGTAAAATTTATCCCCAGGCAGGCCCAGGCTTGCAGAGAATTCAACAAGTTTCATTCGGATCACTGGAAGTCCAGATCCTGGTCAGTTGTCCATTTGAGCTGTCCTGATCCTCCAAGAAAAGAGCTGGAGAGATAGAGCAGCCGAAAGGACAAGAATCTCCATTGGACTGTGGTCATAGTATTGCATTTTGGGAACTCGGCAACCAGCCCATACTTATGGCTGTTTGCAGGGTCTCACAATGACAAGACTGTGATTTTTGACTTTTGTTCTGGAAACCTGCATTTGCTTCCAGTTTCCGGCAACAAAGGCCTTTGCTGTCAGGCATGAAAACCCAGGTCCACATGTGAAGGTCCAATTAAACCAATCTATTGCTACATAGCCTATGCACAGGAATCTTCTCAGCTAACGGTTGGCACCTGCTATGAGTTAGACAAAGCTTTATGGAATTCAAGGGGAGTTGAGATTTAGTCTGCTTGTGGCTATGTAGGGATTCTAGGCTGATCCCCCTTTTAACTCCGCCCCAGGATTCTGCCACTCCTTTGCCTACAATTACAGACAATAGGTTTTCTTTATGATTGCATCCTTTGCTTAAGGACTTCCATAAAATAGGTCATAAAAATTTGGCACAGTCATGGAATGACTCTTTTAATGACTGGCTTGACTTCTGGTCTTAATTATATCACAAATCAAGGATTATCTGTATTCTAAAGCTCAAAGCTCTGCACCAAGAACTACTGTTTCCTGAAATAGGTGTGTTTAATTAGAATGATCTGTGTCGCTCAAGTGACAAAGCTGGATCTATTGGTACAGCACCTACCAGTATCCTATGCACAGTGGATTTGACCTACCTGCTTATGCACAATTCATGCTGTTCCTTGAGCTGTGGTAACAATCTCGATCTTTGTGCATTTCCTAAGGGTGTAATCAATCTGCTGCAGTATCACTCAGAACTCTGCCTGTGGGTTGCAGACCCTGAGTGGAATTAACCTCAGGTCCTTCCTCTTCTGGAGAACCACTTTGGTGTGGTGGTTAAAGCACCATGCTAAAAACCAGGAGATAGTGAGTAGTAAGACTGAGGCAAAAAGCTAGCTAGATGACCTTGGGCCAGTCACTTTCTCTCAGCCCCAAAAAAGCAGCCAAGGGCAAACCACTTCTGAAAATCTTGCCAAGGGAACTGCAGAGACTTGTCGTGGCAAGTGCTAGGAATCAACCCCGACTTGAAGGCACACAAACACACATCCCTATTGTCCTACAGAGCAAGAGGAAAATTAACATTTCATAGAGTGACGGGTTGAGCTCTTCTAATTTCCAAATGTAATGGGAGGACATGAGAAGGAACGCCAAGCTGTTTCTCCTGAAGTGAATCCGGCGATGGATCCCATTTCTTCTCCCGTTTCTGGAGAAGCTGTTGGCTGAGTCACAACGCCTGTTCTTTGGCTCCCTATTTCTGCAACAGGATGGCTCAGGCATGCATAAACTCAACACCTTCCTCATCCCACGCAAACAGCAATAGCTGTCACGAATCCGAGGGCTCATCTGACTCAAGCTTGGCTCACTGGTTTCCTAGGCCCAAAACCACCTCCATATATGGCACCCGGAGATATGATTTATCTGCGCTCCGCAATGGTTCGTCCTCCTTCGGTGCTTGCGTTGATTGCCCTGGTGTCTTGCGTCATCATGTTGCACACTGTATAAGCATAGGTTGGTCGAAGGGGACGGACGCAGAGTGGGCTTACTCAAGGTTAGCAAAGGGAATTAGGACTCAGCTAGCCCTTACTCATTGTCCAAGGACTTTGCCTATTTAGCCCATGCTGGAAATGAGAGGTCCTTGGTGCTTTCTGAGCTTGGTGGCTTTCTTGCAGGCATTTCATTACCAAACTAGGTGGCATTATCAGTGCTAGAAGAAGAGAGTAGGGTTGGCTTTCTGTTTATAAATTACACTACCACCAACACTGGTAGGGAAAGCCACTGTATGTAAACAGAGAGCCAACCCTACTCCCTTCTAGCTGATGATGCTACCTAGTTTGGTAATGAAAGGTCTGCAATAAACCCACCACGCTTAGAGAGCACCACAATTCAACCCTGAACTACAAATATTTCCTTCTAATTATGGGCATTAAAGTCCTTGCCTCTTAAAGTTGAGAAACACTGGTCTAATCCCTGCTTTAAAAGTTCTATTTATGGCCCATTCTAATAAATCAACCCATCATGAAACCCAAACATTTCATCCCAATTATTGTTCTCTGTGGGTGGGGTAGGGGGGTGTTGTACTACAACTACGGTAGAGCCTGGATTCTCAGAAGACAGCCAGTTTGATCAGCAGCTGGAAGATGCTAAGTTCTGGTCCTGCCTAAAGCACGAACGCCAGTGAGTGTGTGCGAGTCAACCCGAGAGCCAATTTGATCTAAAACAGGGGTCTCCAACATTGGCACTTTTAAGACCTGGGGACTTCAAGTCCCAGAATTCCCCAGGCAGCCATGCTGACTGGAGAATTCCGGGAGTTGAAGTCCACAATTCTTAAACTTGCCAAGGTTGGTCACCCCTGCTCTAGAGATTAAGGTGCTAGACTAGAAGCAGAGACATCTGAGTTCTAGTCCTGCCTTGGGCATGAAGCCTGGTGGGTGACTTTGCCCCAGTTCTTCTGACTCAATCCTAGAACAGTCAAATCACTTCGGAAAAACCTTACAAGAATTTTGCAAGGACTTATTATTATTGTTATGGTTAGCCACACAGTCACCCAGATGTTTAGACTGAACTGGATGTAGAAATCAAGACACCAAAGAAGAAGTTAAGAAGACTGTTAGTTCTACCTCAGGCATCAAAAGCCAGCTGAATGACTTTGGGCCAGTCCCTCTCTCTCAGCCTTAAGAAGAAGAAGGCAAGGGCCAACAACTTCTGAAATAAAAATACAATCCAAATTGCATGGACTTGTTCCTGCAACCATCTGAAGTCAGAATTGACTTGCTGGACCATGACAACCACAATAATCCAACAAAGATTTTTCTCCAAAACAGGCTCCTTTTGGAGGATGTCATTCTTCTGATCCTGAGGTCCTCAACCCATTGTCATGTTTTGAAAGATAAGACGTTCAGGCACAATGCCCAGGAGAGGTGGGTCTGCAAAGAAACCCAGAGAGCAAAAGCAGAGAAGATCAGAACAGAATAACAGATGTGGAAGGGACCTTGGAGGTCTTCTAGTCCAACCCCCTGCTGAGGCAGGAGTCCCTATACCATTCCAGACAAATGGCTGTCCAGTCTCTTCTTAAAAATGTCCAGTGTTGGAGCATTCACAACTTCTGAAGGCAAGCTGTTCCACTGATTAATTGTTCTGTCAGGAAATTTCTCCTTAGTTCTAAGGTTGCTTCTCTCCTTGATTAGTTTCCATCCGTTGCTTCTCGTCCTGCCTTCAGGTGTTTTGGAGAATAGCTTGACTCCCTCTTCTTTGTGGCAGCCCCTCAGATATTGGAACACTGCTATCGTGTCACTCTTAGTCCTTCTTTTCATTAAACAGATCAAGGAGCAAGTGTCCCTGCCCCTTCATTCTCTACAATCCTGCAGACAAGGTCCTCTTGGATCTGAGATGTATCTTTCCAAGCATTCAGTGCCAGAATTAAGCTAGTGTGCAGAACGAGCACACTTGGGGATGAAGCACAGGGAAAGAAAGCAGTTTTCTGCGATGCACCAGCCATAAGCCTTTTGCTATGCTTAATAGCATCCAGCTCGCTGCTTTGCAAGGCTTTAATCCCAGCCCTAGTCATCCTAAACCCCTTCACACATTCCTGTTGCATTGTTTGGCTGCCTCTCATGTTCTTGAAAAGGGCCCTGGACTATGCAAAGAGCTTTATTATCCCTGCTCCGAAGCCCACATGGGACGGCTGTGTGTGTGGGTTCGTGTTGAGCACAGCTTCTGTTGTTCCTGTTTTGCTCGATCCCAGCTTGGAAGGGTGCCATCTGCTTTCTCCAAAGAGGCTGTCACCCGGGTCGGGAATTGAGGAAGCAGTTTGATGGGAAAACACCGGACCTCTAACTCTTTTAAAACACCGGGATGTATCTTTATTTTATTTTATTATTTTATTTTTAACTAGTCGATCCCCGTCGTAGGCTGATCCCAGCAGATTTCGCCTCTGCCTGAAATGCAACGGCTTTTCCGTTTGGCCCGAACACCCACCAAGAATGCAACAGGGAGCCAGAGAGCTCACAAAGCAAGCTTAAGACGTTCGCAAACTTGAAAGAGATTTAGCTGGAATTGCAAAGCTGGCAAATTTGTTGCCCAATGCCCAAGTTCAACCTGTACACCAATTCCAATTGTCTGACTTAACAACTGGGCAAGGCAGGGCGGGAGGAGACACAGAAGAGATGGAATGCAGTGTAGGTTTTGCTCACATGGATGTGCTAATATTCATACTTTGTCAACTATTAGCAGCTTTTTAAAGATAGGCCTTACAACAGGGGTCTTTGAACTTGGCCCTTTTATGACTTGTGGACTTCAACTCTCAGAATTCCTCAGCCAGCGCATGCTGGCTGAGGAATTCTGGGAGTTGAAGTCCACAAGTCATAAAAGGGCCACGTTTGAAGACCCCTGCCTTACAACCTTTTCTTTAGCGACCGTTTGAAGTTACAATAGCACCCCAAAAAAAGTGATTTATGATTGGTCTTCACACTTTATTTATGTGTAACCCTAACTCAAGCAGGCAACCGTATCCAATACACCTTCCTGCTCTCATTTTCCCCACAACAATAACCTGGTGAGGTGGGTTGGGATGAGAGAGAAGGCCTTGCCCAAAGTTACCCAGCTGGCTTTCATGCCTAAGGGAGGACTAGAACTCCCAGTCTCCTGGTGATTGGCTCCCAATCACCCACCCACCTTTCATGCCTAAGGCAGGACTAGAACTCACCATCTCCTGATGATCGACTCAAAGTCATCCAGCCAGTTCATGTCTAAGACAGGACTGGAACTCCCAGTCTCCTGGTGATTGGCTCCCAATCACCCACCCACCTTTCATGCCTAAGGCAGGACTAGAACTCACCATCTCCTGGTGATTGACTCCCAATCACCCATCCACCTTTCATGCCTAAGGCAGGACTAGAACTCACAGTCTCCGGCTTTCTAGCCTGATGCCCTAACCACTAGATCAAACTTATGACCCTCACATCATCCCTCTGGCCACATGATCAAAATTTGGTTGCTTGGCAACCAGCATGTATTCCCAATGATTGCAGGTGTCGTGTGTGTGTGTGTGTGTGTGTGTGTGTGTGTGAGAGAGAGAGAGAGAGAGAGAGAGAGAGAGAGAGAGAGAGAGAGACATGATCAACGTCTGTGATCTTCCCACCTAAGTTCCATCAAGCAAATAGTGGAAGCTGGATTCGCTTAACAACCGCGGCAAATAAAAATCGTAAAGTCGTAAAAATCAGGTGAAAGTCGCTTAGTAACAGAAATTCTGGTCCCAGTTGTAGCTGTAAGTGGAGGAATATCTGCCCTCTCTTATAAACTTAAAGAATGCAAATATGCAGGATCTGATTACTTGCTCCAGATTTTGACGAGGTCCTTTTTTTTTTTAAATGTTAGAATTATTGGGACACCTAAAAGAAACGGTCCCATTTTTTTTTTATTTTATTTTTTTTGGAGAGAACAGGCTGGCATATTATCGAGAAGTCTGCCTTTTATATCAAACACTATCCCGAAAGAGGATGGAATAAATTGCAGGATGATGACAGTCTATGGATGGAACAGACGTCAATTTGTCTCTTTCCCTCTTATCAAGGACTTTGTGTTTTCTGCTTCTTAGTCAGTATTGTTTTCCTGCTTGCTGATACGGCCAATGACTCATCCCTAAAATGCAGGCTTGTACTGGGTACTAGATGAGCAGGAGCTGCAAGGAAGAATATCCAGATTTATGACTGGGGCACTTCTTAAAAAGAAATTCCCAGACAGTAGAGAGAGATCTCTTTTAAGCCAACCTTTCCAGTGATCAGGACTCTTAGTGTCTGCACAAATGTTGGCTTAAAAAAAAAAATCGTCCAAAAACCGTTTTAAGCCAGCAGGAGCAGTTTGCAATCTCTTGCACGTATTCCCTTGTTGCTGAAGTTGCCAGTAATTGGGAGGGTGGGGGAAGGAGTTGAGCTGCACCCTCTCTGTGCTAAACCTTCAGAATCTTTAATTAATTGCCCCTAAAGATAAATCTTCCGAATTTCCACTGGTTAATTCCCAAGTAAAAGAAAAAAAATCCTGCCCAGAACAAGCTCAGCTTCCGGCGACTTCAATGACAGGCCTGTGACATTTCCTTGCATGGATACAGAAGGGGTTGCCCTTACGAAAAACACTATTCCACCCGCCCGCTCCAATAACCCCTTTAGTCTATAACCCTGGATTTCCTTGTGGTCTCCTATCCAGATCCGACTTTGCTTAGCTCTTTAAGACTGGTGCAGGGCTGCCACTTGCACTAGGGAAAGGACAGGGGTAGCTTGAATATAGGGTAGAGGGTTCCACTTTGCTTCAATCAAAGCTCCATCTAGGGCAGTGATGGCGAACCTTTTAGAGACTGAGTGCCCAAACTGCAACCCAAAACCCACTTATGTATCGTCGAGTGCCGGGTGGGTGTGGCCCATTGGCTGGGTGTGGCCAATTGGGTGGGCGTGGCCCATTGGGTGGGCGTGGCTGCAGTGGTAACGGCAGACAGGGTGGGACTAAAAAGTTCAATCAATCAATTCCAACTTTGCAAGATATTTTTTTTTCCGCAAGAAGTTGAAATTGACTGATTGAACCTTTTTTTTTTTTGCACACGGCACACGGCAGCAGAGGCCTAAAGCGAAAAAGTTTTATAAAACCCAGCTGAAGGCCTAGGACTGGGGCGACGGCACGCGTGCCCACAGAGAGGGCTCTGAGTGCCGCCTCTGGCACCCGTGCCATAGGTTCACCACCACTGATCTAGGGAAAGACCCTTTCAAGCTCTACATCCCCCCTTCCCCGCTTTCCTCTTACTGCAACTCTGAACGATGACTCAAAATACAGTAACAGAAGACTCAATTTTTTTAAAAGAAGTACCACCACAAGTTTAGCAGATATGTGCATTGAGAAGCTTGGCATGACTGAAAAGCAGATCCTAAAACTGAATCAGCAGGCAAGCAAAGAGGCGTCTCTAATTTCTCAGCAGACCCTGCTGTCCAGCTTATATAAATCTGGTACAGGTAATTCAGAAAGTGAGCCGAGCTGCATGTTGGAATCAAAGATGCTTTTGGAAGAAAAGTAGGCCCATTTTTTTTGCTCAGTTTCAAATGCTTATCAACAACTTCGGCTTCAAGAGAAGTACGGGACTGCAAGCAACTGTTGCAAGGAACAATTGATCAGTCTAGATAACTACTGTCAACAGCATGGATTCAACTAGTGTTTAGCCATAATTGGGAGAGGGAGGAAGGAGGAAAGAAGAAGGAGGAGGAGGAGGAGGAGGAGGAGAAGAAGAAGAAGAAGAAGAAGGAGGAGGAGGAGGAGGAGGAGGAGGAGAAGAAGAAGAAGAGAAGAAGAAAGAAGAAGAAGAGAGAAGAAAGAAGAAGAAGAAAAGAAGAGAAGAAGAAAGAAGAAGAAGAAGAAGAAGAAGAAGAGAAGAAGAAGAGAGAGAGGAGGAGGAGGAGGAGGAGGAGGAGGAGGAGGAGGAGGAGGAGGAGGAGAGAGGAGAGGAGGAGGAAGAAGAAGAAGAAGAAGAAGAAGAAGAAGAAGAAGAAGAAGAAGAAAAGAAGAAGAAAGAAGAAGAAGAAGAAGAAGAAGAAGAAGAAGAAGAAGAAGAAGAAGAAGAAGAAGAAGAAGAAGAAGAAGAAGAAGAAGAAGAAGAAGAAGAAGAAGAAGAAGAAGAAGAAGATCATCTTTGGTACTGACAAACTCACCATCAGTCAATTGCAAAAGGCAGCTTTACTAGGAGCAGCTTACATTCTGCAACAATACCTCAAACACCATAAAACAGCAACATCTGCCTATCCCAGATCCTTAGGAAGGTCTTGATAGGTGGGTAAAAAGTGTCAGATCCAGTCCAAACATCTGTCTCACTGTGCAACCAGCCATAATCTATACAATTGTGTGAGGATGAGGAACAGAAATTCACAAAGCAAGTTTATTGGGTTCATGGACTGAACCCAATTTCCTGAAGGCCTACAGCTCTCCAGCTGCTGGGGAGCCTGGTCAAAAAAGTCAAGATGATGGCTGAGAAAGAAGCTCCACCTTTTTATTTACTTTCTCAAGCCATCCTGGGAGATGTTGACACACTGTTTGTTTATTTATTTAGGAAAATTTATATAGCCGCCTACTCCTCCGCGGAGACTCTTGGCCCTAGTTTGCCAAGAAACTATAATTATTCCTCATGCTCTCCCCCCTTTTACCATTTCGAAATAGGTGGAAAATTTGTAAAACATTATTTTTTGCTCAGCCCTTGGGGGGGAAAATAACCGGTCCCACAACTTTGGACGGGAAACAGCCTCTCCTCCAGAATCCAAGGGTTGGCCAGTTTGTGCCAAGACAGCCAAGGACAAGACAAAAGAAGTCATTAAATGGATGAAGGAAGCCCATAAGAGGCCAGCCAAGAAGAGGAAAGACAAGAATCAGCTCCAGAGAGGTCCTTCAAGTCACACATTATATGATAGCAAACCCATCCTAGTTATTCACATCTCACACATTTTCTGCAGGACGTCGAAGTGATGTACACAGAGGTTTCCACTTGTGATATTCTCTCCGCAACAACCTAGCATGGTGGACTGGGCTGAGACCCAAAGACCGGCTTAAAGTTTTCTGTGGTCCAGTGAAGATTTGAACCTGAGATTCTCTAGTCCAGGGGTCTTCAAACTTGTCAACTTTAAGATTTGTGAACTTCCTGGCTGGCTGAGGAATTCTGGGAGTTGAAGTCCACAAGTCTTAAAAGTTGACAAGTTTGAAGCTCTAGTCCAACATCTTTACTATCCTACATTAAAATATCAATTGGATTCTAAGGCATTCTTGCCAGTCTGAATGGGTCATTTGACCCACTAAGGGGGACATCAGTCTGGAAAAGATGACTCTACTACAGTATTAGGCAACATAAGAAAGTTCCCTTAGGTGGCAGGTGCTAGAAACAGCAGTATAAGATAGTCGAGGAGATTTCTAGGTGGCTTGTCAAAAATTAATGTCCTCTCACCAATGTTGCACATGGAAGGTGAAGGATGACCTTTGGGTATCGGCCTGGCCGGGGGTGGTCAAAACAACCAAGATGACACCCACCATGGTTTCTTTCCAATCTCTCCCCCAAGGAGACATTGGAAAGGAACCAAAGTTTTGTGGATTTGAAGGCCCACAGAAAGCAAAAATGGAAGAAGCTAAAGAAGCAGAGCTTACAACCAAGAGGGTCCCTTTCCTTCAGGATAGGGCTGCCCCTCTGAGTGGACCGTGGAGAGCAGTGGGTGGAGCAATTGTGCAGTGTGGGTGGAGCTATAAGACCCACCTGGACGGGGCCAGGTTTTTCTGTTCGAGTCCCAGGATGGTGTTGGGGGAGACAGACAGATTTCATTTTTTAAAAAAAAATCGTGCAAAGGCTGTTTAAAAGCAGACGCTGCATTGTTTAAAGTGACTCACTTCTGATTTTCAGCAAAGATATCCTTGAAATTTGGTGACATCTTTTGAGGAGGCCTCAGGAGCTGGGAAGGGAGGAATAACTGTTGGAGGCTTAATCATGTTTTAGGATGTTCCATCCCACTCTCACGGAATACAGATCATCCTAAACTTACAACAGTTCATTTAGTGACCGTTTGAAGTTATAATGGGACTGGAAAAAGTGACCTAGGCTAAGCATAAAGTACTTGGAAACCATAAATAATAATGTTATTTGGAATATTGATAGGAAACCAAAGCTTTTTTTTTTTTTTTTAAAGCAATAACAGGACATTGATTGAATACAAGGATATTAAGTGCAAATGCAATTAAGGTATCTATTGGTTAGAAACTGAAATTATTGATAAATGTAATGTTTTCATTTAGTTGATAATAATAAGAATTGTATTTGCCCAATATGGCAAAAAACAGGTACTACCGGAAAAAGAGAGGAAATACTTTATGTTGTAATATTAGACTTACACTAAAGATTTCTGTATATCACTGAATTATTGATTGACCCAGACAACACGTTGCTTTTTAAATATTTGACTGTAAAGTGAGAAAATCAATAAAATATATAATAATAATAAAAAAGTGACCTTGTCACATGACCGTTGCAGCATCCCTCTGGTCACGTGATCAAAATTCAGATGCTTGGCAAGTGACTCATATTTACGACGGTTGCAGTGATCACCGTTGGCAAACCTCTGACAAGCAAAGTCAATGGGGAAGCCAGATC
Organism: Azemiops feae; assembly: GCA_023970755.1. NCBI lineage: Eukaryota > Metazoa > Chordata > Lepidosauria > Squamata > Viperidae > Azemiops > Azemiops feae. Next base: position 86,781 of record JALGBA010000437.1, read on the forward strand.
CACCTAACAACTTTGTTACTAATTTAACAACTGCAGTGATTCGCTTGACAACTGTGGCAAGAAAGGTCGTAAAATGGGGGAGGCAAAACTCACTTAACGACCGTCTCGTTTAGCAACATAAATGTTGGGGCTCAATTGTGGTCGTAAGACAAGGACTAACTAACTGTAGATATTCCTTTCCAATCCAGAAGGATCCCAGCCCATTTTGGGGTTCCGGCACCACAACGTACTTGCCAACTTGTTTGCACGTATCAGAATTTGGGAAAAAGAAAAGAAAAAAAACAAAACCCCAAAGGGCTGCTTTGAAATTGAGACAAACGGGTGGCGGCCGTTGCTGTGAGACGGATGGAATTAAGGTTTGGAAACAAGCACCGAGTGCAGGATTTGAAATGTTAAGCGGAAAGGTGATGCGAACCAAAGTGCAGGGGTGCAGCCCATTCTGAAGCCGGCAATCCCTCCAGCATAGTTTGCATCAGCATGCTCTAAAATAGTCTTCTGCAGTTTTGCCCCCCCCCCACCAGACCTATCGGAGACCCAAATTCACAACTAGCCTAGAATGGCTGGGTTATCGTGGGAGTGGACGTCCCAAAGGGCTGAAAGACACTGTTCTAAAAGAGGTGGACTGTTTTAGGATCAAATAAATAAGGTCAACTTATTTTGGAAAATAAGGTCAATTTTTTTTTTTTTTTGCAAAAGCCCAGAAGGCAAGACAAGAAACAACGGATGGAAACTAATCAGGGAGAAAAGCCACCTGGAAAGAAGGAGAAATTTCCTGACAGTGAGGACAATCAACCTGTGGAATGGCTTGTGGGTGCTTCATCTCTGGCGGTGTTTAAGAAAAGACTGGACAGCCACCTGTCTGAAATGGTATAGGGTCTCCTGCTTTTGAGCAGGGGGTTGGACTAGAAGACCTCCAAGGTCCCTTCCAACTCTATTATTCTATGCTCTGTTTCATTCCTATCTTGGATCTTGCAAAGATCAGTAAAAACTGCAGTAAAGGACTGCAGACTTGTTTTTTTCTTTTGCGAGATGAAAGGTTGGAAGAACGAAGGCAGATTCCTGCCAGTTAGAAAGCTCCAAAGAATCAGCACTGGAGGCCGTTGAAAAGGAGCATCACTTTGAATGGCCTCATCCATGAGCCCTTAATGCTCACCACTGCACATGCATTCACACCTCCAGGCACATTGGCAGAGAACTGTGTCTACCTGCCCACTTCAACAGATAATCTGGATACAAAAGACAGATGCCTCTTAGCAGCAAATCCCTGGTTTTGTCAGCAAAACACGAGTAAGTTACTCCTTCCCCCCCATGGAAATCAATTGGTCTAGGAGGTCTAGGGAAAACTAATGCCTTCTGGTTTAACATTTCAGTTCAGCCTGGATCTTAATGCACTTTCCTTCAGGACTGACCGTTTCTTGAAAACGTTTCTTAACACATTCTGGAAAAGTGGGAGAGGGGCATCCCTTGGGTTGTTTAAAGAAAAAACAACTAGACACACTTAAAACAACAACAACAACAACAACTCTGTGCCTCTGAATTCCAGGAAAAGGACTGGAAAAGTGAAATGGCCAAAGAGCTGAGCAATAGAGAGGAGAGGACGAAGTCTCCTCAACCAGTACCTGCTGATCAAAACAGGAACCATGTTCCAAATATTAAGACTTGAGTTCTAGAACTGGAAACAGTGGTTCCTCAGCCTGGTAGGCTGCAGACCTGTCGAGAAAAAAACCTGTGAGGCAGCCTGGCCACTAGTAAAGCCTAGGAGTTGGCAACTCAACATTTTGGAAGTCTAGCAACTTGGAAAACCATCCTTGGTGTTTGACCCAGGTGATCCAGATGCTCTATATGCCCAAGTCTTTCTCCAACAAGATGAAAGAGGGATGAGCTCTGCCTGAGAAACCCTTGCCAAGCCCAAGAAGAAGGGTCTTCTAGTGTTGACCTCTTTGTCCTACTGAGATGGGTATTGTCAAAGGCAAGGGGGCATCCCTTGGGCCCAGGGAGATGTTTGCGTTTGATCACTTGGGACAGAGGCCTTCCTTCCAGATGTGCAAAGCCAGAGACATCCCTTTCAAAAGCATCTGGGATCTCGGATAGAAATGCCACACATGTGGCCAGCGACGCAGCGTGCGACAGGGCGAGCTCACATGTGCACACCATCTGCAAAATCTCTGCTTGAGACGCTTATAAAATTCCCCCCACCCCACCCCACACAACTCTTAAACATTTCTCGTTGAGAGCCGGGACGTGATTCTCTATTGAGCCATAAACTTATCCTTCCCTCTTTTTATAACCCATTATAATCTTCGGCATTTCGTTTCAGAACCACGCGAAGTGGTTGCCACAGTTTGGCACAGCGTGGCCCAACACACCGTCCTGCTTTTCCAGCCGGACATAAAATAAAGCTCCTTCCAAGCCATCAATCAATCACGTTGGAAGACAAAGTGCTTAAACTGCCAATTTGCTCTACAATACAGTTGCCCCCCCTCCACAAGAACCCTCTGAGGGGGCCCTAAAAACTAGCACAGGCTGCATCCTATAGAAAGTTTTTTTTTTAAAGTTCCAACCTTTCATTTAACCTCCGAGAGGAAGCAGTGAATGGATTAAATGGGGAAAGAAAGGACGAGAAAGAAATAAGAGAGTTTTAATAAAAGGATGGAAAGAGAATGACCCTCCATTAAATGCTCTTTCCCTTTAGCTGACAGTGAGGAGGGTGCATATAAAAGTCACTTGACCCCTGTAATAATTAGAAGTATTTCAGGTCCTTGGGAAGGAGTGGGATAACTGGATCAAAATCAAATCTAGTCTAAACCTCTGGCTGTGGGATCAGCCCTCATCGCCATCACCATCCTCCACTTTCCTATAAACAGAAATAATAATTAGTAATAACAACGCGGGGATTTTCCATTTGTCTACAAACAGGAAGAATAGGTGGTTTCCCCATCTTTGTAAACAGAAACCAAAAAGTTCTTCCACTCTATGGGTAGCAATAAGGTCTTCCACTTGTCCATAAGCAAGAATAGCAACACAAATAAGGGGACCTTCCACCTCATAAACAAGAATGGTAATATTCTCCTCCACTTATCTACAGACAAGGAGCAACAGTAACGATAGCCAGATTTTTCCTTTTTATAAGAAGCAATCAGAACAAAAAGGGGATCCCCCCCCCCACTTGCCTACAAACCGGGCTTAAAACTGTGTCAAATGAAGTTTGGGAAGTGCTGGAGGAGGCGGGGGGGGGCGCGGGGGGGGCACAGAGGGAACCCGTTTGCGAAGGACCCGCTCCGAGTTTCCCCAGGAAAAGAGAAAGACAGACAGAGAGAGAGAGAGAGAGAGAGAGAGGGAGGATCCCACTTACTGAGAAGAAGAAGGGCGCAGGTAGGAAGTGGATCGCCTGCAGAGAAACGTCAGATTCTGCCCGAGCCGAAGCGAGTTCAGAGTTTTTAGCCCTCCGTTGTAGCCCGCAACTGCTCGTAGGTACGCGAGGCTTGCAAAACCGGGCAGGAAGGAGGAGAAAAGAGGGGGAACTCTCCTCTCCGAGCGTGAGCGAAGAAAGACACGCCGAAACATCTGCAGCTGCTGTGGCTGCTGCGAAACGGGACGCCCCCGTCTCTTTGCTCCCTGGCACGGTTGGCCGAGGTTCCCCAATCTCTCTCTCTCTCTCTCTCTGCCCCCCCCCAAATGGCTCAGCGTGAAGAACTGGGAGGAACCGAGCAGAGGAAAAGGAGGAGGAGGAGGGGGGGGGGAGAAACCGGAGAGAGAGAGAGAGAGTGAAAGAAAGAGAGAGAGATGCAACAGAGGAGAAACTGAGCCCCGGAGGGCTTGCTTTTAAGAAAAGGGGTTTTGGGGGCTTGGACCTGGGGGGGAGGAGGGAAAGTTCAATAGATCCAAGGGTTAAAAAGACGGCAGAGAGAGGTGGGGGGGGGGGGCGAATAGAGAACGTCAATTCCCCGCGGAAAATGAGAAGCAGATTTCAAGAGACGTTTTAATCCCCCCCGGCAGGGCTGTGGGTCGCGGTGTTTGCGCGTGGAGGGCACTACAGCATTCAGCTCTCCGCTCCTTCGCTGGGCGATGCTTCTTCCCCCCCCCACCCCTCTCTTTTTTTCCTGGCTTGGGGGAGTTTTTCAAAGGGGAGGGGTCGTTAGGTTGTCTCTCACCTCCCCGCTTCCCCCCCCCCCCAGCCCAACAAAGAGAAGCCCGGAAAGGACCAGGAAAGGGGGGGGGGAGGAGAGGAGAGGAAAGGAAAGGAAAGGAAGAGACGAAGTTAAAAAGGCTGGATCCCGAAGCGAGCTGGCTTAACTGGGATTTAGGTGGGGGGCGAAAGAAGGAAGGTGGGAAAGTGGGTTTCGGGGCTGGTGGGGTGGGAGGAAAGGGTTTTCTCCCGCTTTGGGGCTGAACCTCGGACTTTCTGGAAAGGCAGAGAGGGGGAAGCAGGAAACTTGTACCATTAGTTCTTTCTCGCGCTCTCTCCCCCCCCCCCGGAGCTTCACAGGCCATTGGGTTGCTGGAAGCTTTAGGAAATTGAAAAAGGAGGGGCTGGTTTTTAGGAGGGTCGTCTCCGGTTCAGCCAAGGTACCGGTTAGGGATGGGGAAGCTCGCTTTGTGGGGAGGGGGAGGGATGGGAAAACCTCTGGCATCATCCTTCTTCCCTTAGTGGCAGAGTCGGTGGCCACAACTGTGGAACGGGCTGATGGAGACGTCCTCTTTCCTGGACTTGTTCTGAACTGACATCCTTGTCCCGCCCGCCTTCTCCATGGCAATTGAGTCATATCCCTTTTTAAAAATAATAATAATAAATTGGCCAACTGAGATCAAAGGAGAGAAAAAAATGCCCCAGTAAGGACACTTGAAGACTCTCACTTTGGGGTGATCAGCTCTCCCCAAGTGGAAACTCGGAGCCTTGGCTTGCTAGAACATAGAATCAGAGAGCTGGATGGGACCTTGGAGGTCTTCTAGTCCAACCCCCTGCTGAAGCAGGAGAGACCCCCATACCATTCCAGACAAATAGCTGTCTGTCAAAAGCTCCATTGATGGAGCACCCACAACTTCTGAAGCCATTTCACTGATCAATTGTTCTCACCGACAGGAAAATCCTCCTTGGTTCCAGGTTGCTTCTCTCTTTAAAAAGTTTCCACCCATTGCTTCTTGTCCTCCCCTGGGGTGGTTTGGAGAAGAAATTGCTGGATTAGGAGCAGGTAAGATCCAGATTCTAATCCACCTTCAGTAAGGAAGCCTTCAGCCAGCCTTTGCCAGCCCAGTTTATGGGATGACATGGGGGAAAACATTGGAGGTGGGAGTGCCGTCTGTGCCCCCTTGAGCTCCTCAATGAAAAATGTGGGCTATCCGAATCCACTGGACACAATTCCAGAGATGAAAACTAGGATCTCTCAAGGACCTAAAGAGGTGGCTGTGCCAGTCGGCTTGGGGCCTCGGTGGTTGAGTGAGTAATAACAGATCCCACCTCTGCCCCCCGCCTACCCCATGTGTCTTTGGTTTTAGGGTTTGGTTTTAACTTTTTACGTTTCAACTTAGATCTAACTGCAAGCCACCCAGAGTTCCCCTATGGTAAGAGGGGCAGGCAATAAATTTTATAAGTAATATTTATAAATAAATACATTTTATAAATAAATAATAAAACTCCTATGCATAAAATTGGTATTCTGTCCAACGCTATGGCTATAGGTTTCTACAGGAGCAGACCAGGAAGGAAGGCAGCGATGTCGCACGCAACGTGATGTCAATTATGACGCATATGATGCAACTCACTGCAATTCCATGATGCTCTCCGGGTATGCATGACGTCTGTGACTTTGGAAGGAAAGATTAGAAGAGGGAGGAGCGGTAGTGAGGTGGATAGTCTCGCTACAGTGGTGATGGGAGCACCATCATGAGAGTTTGGAAAAAATTCAGAGAAGAGCAACTAAGATGATCAAAGGCCTGGAGACTAAAACTTAGGAAGAACGGCTGCGGGACTTGGGTCTAAAGAAAAGAAGAAATAGGGGAGACATGATAGCAGTGTTCCAGTATCTGAGGGGCTGCCACAAGGCAGAGGGGGGCAGGTTGTTCACCAAAGCACCAGAGGGCAGGACAAAAAACAATGGTTGGAAACTAATCAAAGAGAGAAACAACCTGAAATTAAGGAGAAAGTTCCCAACAGTGAGGACAATTAACCAGTGGAACAGCTTGCCTCCAGAAATTGTGGGCACCCCATCATTGGAGATCTTTAAGAAAAGTCTAGACAATCACCTGTCTGAGATGGTATAGGTTCTCCTGCTTGAACAGGGGGCTGGACTAGAAGACCTCCAAGGTCCCTTCCAGCTCTATTCTATTCTACCATTGGAAGACCTGAAGGACCAAGTTTGGGATGAGATCCCGTGTGGAAAATCTATGTGCCAGTGGAATGTAGTTCCAGCGGTTGCAGTATTCCAGTGTCGTATGACCACCGTTTGCAACCTTCCCTGGGGGCTTCCAACAGCCGGTCAATGAGAGAATCCCGATCCATTTCATGACCACATGATTTCCTTAATAACTGCAACAATCCAGCCAAAAAAGGTCTCAAAATCAGGGGCAACTCACTTAAGAACTGCTTAGCTTTGCCGTGGCCATTCCGATGCCAATTGGGGCTGTAAGGTGAGGACTATCTGTAGCAGTGCTCCCCAGGGCATTATGGGAGATTTAAAAGGGCAATTCTTGCATAATTATTACACTACCTCATCGGGCCGGCATTAGAAAGATAAGAACAGGTAAAAGCGGTGGCATACAAAGAAAATCTATACAAAATGTTCTATAGATGGCATTTAACACCGGTGAAGTTAGCAAACATGTTTTAAAAACATATCTAGCAACTGTTGGAAATGTAGACAAAAACCAGGCACCTATTACCATCTTTGGTGGACATGCCCCAAAGCTAAAAGATTCTGGTCAAGAATACACTTATGGTTAGAGAAAATGACAAAAAAAATATATAGATTTTAAGCCAGAATTATTTTTGTTAGGCATAATTGTAGGAAATTATGAGAAAGAGTGTATATATCTAATTTTTCATGTATTAACTGCAGCGAGAATTGTATTCGCTCAACATTGGAAAAATGAAGATTTACCAACGGAGGAAGAGTTAATTAAAAAATTTTTTAGATTGTGCAGAAATGGACAGATTGACATTGAAAATGAAAGAGAAAGAAGACTCAGTATACTTTACAACATGGGATACCTTTTATCAATGGCTAGAAAAACGAGGTAGAGAGAAAGGAATTTAACATGTATTAGTAAGTTAAATGTTGGAACCTAGACAATGTGTTGCTGATAAGATATTAAGCACTTCTGATTATAAAATAATTATATAAAGATAAGAATCAATCTCTGATTGTACGCACAGTAGTAGCAGGAAAGCCAACTTCAATCCAAGAAACAATAAAGTAGCCCAAGAAACCATAGTATAGTTCAAATATGGTGCAAGAGTCACACAATGCCAAAGCAGATAGTCCAGGGGTCTTCAAACTTGGCCCTTTTATGACTTGTGGACTTCAACTCCCAGAATTGCCTGGCTGAGGAATTCTGGGAGTTGAAGTCCACAAGTCATAAAAGGGCCAAGTTTGAAGACCCCTGAGATAGTCCAATGGTCAATGGTCAAACGACAAGCAGGAACTAAATGCAAGAGCTAAGAACTCAAGCGGTTGTCTCCAACCAGCCTGCAAGCCAAGAGGCTGAGTAAATCAGCTGGCTGCAATTTCTCAAGCCTTGCCTTAGCGAGGACCCTCATTGAGGAACGTTGCTCTGCTCACCTCTGGATGCACCTAGACCTGGTGCTCGGGGGATTGCACGTCATCCTCTGACTGCTCCAGCTGAACGGGAGATCCCGGTGGTTGATCAGACTCCATCGATTCCCGAGACTGACCGTCCTGATGCACAGGCTCAGCCTGAATGGGTCAACTTGCTGCAGCCAGCTCGCCACGGTCAACTCACCACAGCCAACTCGTCCTGGGGCAACTTGCTGCGGGACAATTCAACAATTCAATTTAATTATTTAAAGTGATTTTAATGATTCTATCCCTCTATTTCCTCGATATTAGTGTAACTCTTCTCCTGCGGTGAGTTGAGCCCCCTTGCCAGCTTCCAAGTTAAAGTCAGCCTCTGAATCACGGTTTACAACAGCAGGTTGTTTCATTGTACACTAAAGGAAGTTAATCTAGGCTTCCTTTGGGTAAACAGGTAGAGAAATCTATTGCTCCTCTATTGTTCCAGCTCCATCTTTTGAAGTTCCCTCTTCTCATTGCACCCAATTTTTTCCATCTTAATTTCCCCATCAATGAATTCCAACATTGGCATGCAAGGTCGTTTGCTAAATCCCAACTTTTTAGGTTTCCCTATTCCTTGGTTATGGGATCCAGCCACAATTCGGGGGGAGAAGGTTATCCCAGATTCCTTATTTCAAAAGAAGAGCAAGGTTTTAATTACTTTGCTGCTGCTACGTTTGATTGAACACAGAAAATAAATAAGGATAGTCAAAACATTCAAGAATTGGACATGGGAGAGAGGAAAGGCACCAGTACAGAAACGCGGGGTCTTCTCAAAGTATACATTTCAATGTCCCCCCCACCCCACAAGTTATATTCTATTGTTTTGGGAGGAAAGAGAATAACCAAACCAGCCTCCCTTCTCCAAAAGGACTTCTAATTCAGTGCTCCTCAGCTATGATTATGTAGCTGTAAGGCAACACAAAGTCCTGACCCAGATTTTATCAAATCTCTGATGCAGACCTTGACATGGAAGAATGTCTCTTGCTACATGTCAAGTGGACACAGTAAGTGGTACCCTAAATTTTGGAGATTTCAGAATAGCTCCTATTCCCTATTTCACCCATCTTGTTTGAGATCCTTACAATGGAATTTTAGAATGGAAGACACAGAACCAAAACATCGATTAACTACAAGTTCCAGAGTCAGTAATTTAACCTCAGGGGATCTTGGGGAAAACACACACACACACACCACTGGTGCTTTTTCCAAAAGGCAACTGGACTTTCTTGGGTTTTGGCATCCCCTGTAGCCCTGACAGAAGGATGTAGGATTTTCAAAATGTCTTTTTCGATCCAGAATCAGAAAGGTACCAGTGAAATTATGCAATAGTTCCCGTGGGTTATTATATTAAAACTAGGCACCCAAAGTTATCCCTGATAATTAGGGTGAAGCGTTGCATTGTCCCAACTCTTTTTAATCTTCCTTAGGGAAGTAATTCTCTTCTCCTCCAGAGAATTCCTAGCAGAAAAGCCTCTTTAGGCTTGAAAGCCTTTCCTATCACTCATTGATGTCCCTCTGGAAGAAGAAAACAGCAAGAGATGAGACATAATCTTCATTGCTTTGTTTCCAAAAGTCGCCTTTGATTTAAGCAGAAAAAATGACCACAGGCAAGTCCTGATTATTATGATTTTCCATTTTTAGAACAACTTGTAACTCTGCCCCAAAAGTGCTTTTTTCAAGAGACAACTGGGCTTTTTGGGGTTTGTTTTTCCTTGAAGACATTTCGCTTCTTCTCCAAGAAGCTTCTTCAGTTCTTCAGACAACCATGGGACAACCATGATCTGGATGACTGACAATCTCCATAGACCAGGGTCTTCAAACTTGGCCCTTTTATGACTTGTGGAGTTCAACTCCCAGAATTTCTCAGCCAGACACGCTGGCTGAGGAATTCTGGGAATTGAAGTCCACAAGTCATAAAGGGGCCAAGTTTGAAGACCCCTGGCTTAGGACAACAAACATTCAGTGGTTCAAGGATAAAGGTTGGGTCAAAATAGTTCCCCTTTCATTTAGGTTCCTAAAGAATAAACTGAGAGGCAATTTAGGGTAGTGGTTAGGGGTCCAAAATAACTTGAAGGCAAATATAGAGCTTCATAAAGCAAAATTTCTTCAACCACAGGGTAAAACTGCATTGGGAAGTTGAGGAAGGGTCTTATGAACGGGTCCTCAAAGAGTTCAATAAGACTTTTTTTATTAGTGGCTTTGGGTAATAAAAGAAAAAGGTTGCTTTAGAGTCTGCCCTAAAGCAGTACTGGATTAAAAAAAATTGATATTTCTGATAAGACTGTTATAAGGAACAATAAAAGTTGCATTCAATTGTCACACCAAACCATAGTTTACATAAGCTACAATTGGCTGGGATGGTATTAAGCTCTAAGCTATGGCTGCCAAACTGCCAAACTGCCATGGCTGGATTTATCAACCTGCTAAGCCAAAATCAAACATGTTAAGCCTTATGAAGATGTGTGAACTTACCCAGAAGAGATCCTTTCTGGTCAAAATGGAATAGATTTCTAAGAAATCTATGTTGGTTTAATACTTAAAAGTTTCAAGAAGGGTTGCTGTAAGAATTTTGGTGAGCTTAGTGTGCCCTCTGCTGGCTAGCTGGACATTTTTATTTTTAAAAAAAACAGGTATAAAAAAATAAGGATGTTTTGAAAAATATGTACTATTTACAATAACAGAATAACAGAGTTGTAAGGGACCTCCGAGGTCATCTAGTCCAACCCCCTGCTCAAGCAGGAGACCCTATACCATTCTAAACAAGTGGCTTGTCCAGTCTCTTCTTAAAATCTTTGAGTGATGGAGCACCCACCACTTTTGAAGAGCAAGTCGTTACTCATTCCCTTTCACTTAAGAACCAGGGGTGCAGGACTGATCAGAGATTAGCAAATGAAACATTTATTTATGGGGTTCATTTACGGTCTCAAACCACAGGGTTCTAGGCAATATGCAGAATTCAGCTGCAGAATATAGCCACGATAAGACCATTGCTGCAAATGATATAAAGCCATTGTAGCAGAATCAGTCCTGCAAAATGCTCTGGAGAAGCCAAATTCATGTGTTCTGCAAATCCAGAAATATGTCATCAGAGGACTCTCAGGCATGAAGAATCAAGACCACATGTTAAGTTCCAGTTAAGCTGATTTATTGTTCAGGCCTATGCACAAGAATCTAGTCTACTAATGGTTAGCACTAACTTGGTGCTAGATAAGACTCAATGGAATTCAAGAGCTTTTGGACTTAGAACCCTTGTGGGAACGTAAGGATTTGAGGCTGATTATTCTATTCTATTCTATTCTATTCTATTCTATTCTATTCTATTCTATTCTATTCTATTCTATTCTATTCTATTCTATTCTATTCCATTCTATTCCATTCCATTCCATTCCATTCCATTCCATTCCATTCCATATTCTATTCTATTCTATTCTATTCTATTCTATTCTATTCTATTCTATTCTATTCTATTCTATTCTATTCTATTCTATTCCATTCCATTCCGTATTCTATTCTATTCTATTCTATTCTATTCTATTCTATTCTATTCTATTCTATTCTATTCTATTCTATTCTATTCTATTCTATTCCATTCCATTCCATTCCATTCCATTCCATTCCATTCCATTCCATTCCATTCCATTCCATTCCATTCCATTCCATTCTATTCTAATTCTATTCCCAAGCCCATTAGAAGTTTTAATTTTAAAAAATGCTGCATTTTTACCAGCCAGCATTCTTTCATTACAGGTTCATCTCTTTCAAAAACTGCTGAGGTCTATTAGTCCTTTCAACCCTCTCTTCCTAATTTTGGGGGTGTCCCTCTCATTCCAGCACTGGTTCTTCATGCATACACAAATGTATATACGTTATGTATGCCATTCCCCCCCTCCCCCGTTGTTTTCCTTAACAAACCCCAAAAGTACACATCTTAAAAACTGCAGAGAACTGGAAGGGGAACACACTGGGTTTGAGCTGATGTAAGATGACACAAATACCGTATCTGTGACAACTTTTTTAGACCTGCAAACCATCATAAGCAGGTCTGCTTATTTGTAACAAGTCACCAGACCATCACAAAGTAACGTATCTGTATAAAAATAACAAAAGTTAACCTAAATCACATTGGTACAGGTCGGTATTATATGTTACAAACAAACAGAGTGTTCTCAATCGCTTCAGCTAAATGCAGCATTTTTACAGTAAAGCTTACTAAAACAAATAAGAACCCCATCCCATTTTTAAAAGGGCCGAGACTATGGTGACTTTCTCTATTGTTTAACTCTGAACATACTAATCTCTCATAGACAGATTTAAAAGACTTGTGAGCATTTCCTTCCCTCGCAGCTACAAAGAATGCATTTTAATTAATGCTGATCAGAGAAATTCTCTTGCAGTTTCCCCCCCCCCCCTGTGCATTTTTCTCGGCTGGAAAAAAAAACCACTTTGTTCCTGAATGTCTTTTGCAAGTCAAAAATGCTGGAAAAACGCTCCAAGTCAATGTTGCAGTTTTAGCAGTTAGATGAGGCGGGGAGTGTGTTTGTGTGTGAATGAATGTGCTGTCTTTCATTGCGACTCCTCAGGAAAGGAACTGATAATAAAACTGTCAATACAATTGTGCCTTTCCACAGATCTATGATGAGACCACACAGGAAAGGGGTGGGCTGTTTGGTTGCTACCTTTCTAAAAAGGCAGAGGAGGACCACCAAAATAATTAGGAGCCTGGAATGGCTCCCTACAAAGGGAACCTTACAGCTTTTAGGGTTGTTTTGCTGAATTGAACACAGGATCAGCCATTGAAGCCAAGTGCAGAGGGATTTATCACTGCCTGAAGAGAAATCCCTTTTTACACAATGCACAAGTGTGGAATTTACTGCCAGAGTTGGGTTTGTGTCCACCATTTGGATGGTTTGACTGGATGTCTAAATGGAGAGCCAGCTGGTCTAGTGGTTAAGACATCAGGCTAGAAATCCATAGACCATGAGTTCAAATTCTGCCTTAGGCATGAACATCAGCTGGGTGACTTTAAGCCAATCCCCAGGAGATGGTGAGTTCTAGTTCTGCCTTAGTCATGAAAGCCGGCAGGGTGATTTGTGGCCAATCACCAGGCGATGGTAAGTTCTAGTCTCCGCCAGAGAAATCCTGAGAAATAAACCATCTGCTTTCTCTACTTCCAAATTTGCGGGAGACTTGCAACTCATCCACAATCTCAAATCTCCCCTAGCAGATGATACCCTTTATTGCAGGATCCAATCTGGGTCTTAGTCTTCCACACTTTTGGACTTGTACTGGAGCCCATCCTCAGGGAACGTCTGTCTACCAGAATGTAGACCGACCCAATTGGATCCTGCAATAAATGGTATCATCTGCTAGAGGAGATTCATTGTCCCGGGACACGTATATTTGCCTTCCATTTGTGATCTCATTTATTACTCTTTGGTTGAAAAAAAGTCACAGGCTTCTCTGTTTCCTTCTTCCAATCAGCTCCTGACAATCTTATTTTTGGAACATCTCCTTTGGAGGTTGGTCCAACACAATTAAAGAGATATAGAAACGCCCCTTTCTCTCACTAATTTTCCATCTGAAACATCACTCAAAGGCCTCTATTACAACGAAAATGGAGTTGCCAACCTCCTAGTATTGCAATAGGTTTAAGTAAAATATGTGCAAGGCTAAATACGCACACACACACACATGCACGCACGCACCAGATCTAGTCCTCCCCTCCCTTCCCCATCCTGAAATCTCACAGGAATACGTTGTTCAATCAAGAATACGTGACGGAATGCACAAAGTGTCCACGCTTTAAAGCACAGGAAGATCTTCATTTGATCCCCTCGTGGGCTTTCTTCATGCCAAGCTTTGGTTATAAATCTTTGGTGTGAACAAGTAGCGAGATTCTAGCATCCATTTGACTGCCAAAACCACGTTTTTTGGGGAGCATCCCGGAGCATATGCGCTTCTGTTGGATTAATCTGACCTTTCCGGAGGAGTTATGATGTTCCGATGTTTTCTCTCTTTCCATGACTACTTTCCATAATATCCGATCCCGGTGATGCAGAGGCCGAGATGTTCTGCAACCAGTTTCTAAGCGGAAGTTGTATTGCAAGTGCCCATAATCAGAGTTCTTGAGCAAGTACTGGCGTGCATAACATCAGATTGGAAAGCAAAATCACAAAACTGCTTCTCGTTTACTTTGGGGGAATTCACTGGAGAAAGCCATGATGTTTAACCAATAAAGTAGAATATATGTAGCTCAGGGTTGAAATGTGGGGTCCTTGGTGCTCTCTGAGCTTGCTTGTTTTCTTGCAGACGTTTCATTACCCTAACTAGGTAACATCATCAGTGCTAGAAGAGAGTGAGGTTTGCAAGGAGGGTGAGGAGGAGGAGGAGGAGGAGGAGGAGGAGGAGGAGATTGTGGGATCCTTGGTGCTCTCTGAGCTTGCTTGTTTTCTTGCAGACGTTTCATTACCCAAACTAGGTAACATCACCGGTGCTAATGTGTACACTAGGACTGATGATGTTACCTAGTTTGGATAATGAAACGTCTGGAAGAAAACTCCCAAGCTCAGAGAGCATCAAGGAACCCACAATTATATTTGGTAGAGTTAGTGGTAAAAGGAAGCCAGACCATCAAAGAAACAACCTAGAACAAAGGAGAAATTTCCTGACAGTGAGAACAATTAATCATTGGAACGGTTTGCCTTCAGAAGTTGTGGGTGCTCCATCACTGGAGCCTTTTAAGAAGAGACTGGACAGTCACTTGTCTGGAAGGGTATAGGGACTCCTGCTTGAGAAGGGGGTTGGGCTAGAAGACCTCCAAGGTCCTTTCCTACTCCGTTATTCTATTATTCTGGGTCAACCTATTTTCCAAAGCACTAGGAAGGCAAGACAAAAAACAATGGATGGAAACTAATCAAGGGGAGATCCAACTTAGAACTAAGGAGAAATTTCCTAATTGTGAGAACAATTAATCAATGGAACAAGTTGCCTTCAGAAGTTGTGGATGCTCCATCACTGAAGGTTTTTAAGAAGAGATTGGATAACCAATGGTGTAGGGTCTCCTGCAGGGGGTTGGACTAGAAGACCTCCAAGGTCCCTTCCAACTCTGTTATTGTATTAATTAGTCTATTATTCTGATATCCTTTTTTCTCCAGGAGGTATCCAACTTAGTGCAACTTTTATTCTTGCAGTTTAGCATTTTGCCACTAGATGGGATCTTAGGATCAAGAAATTCTCTGTCCTTCTGCCTTGAGGGTGGCTTTTTAAGAAGGGCTTTCAAGAGAACAAATCTGCACCGTCCTCAGTGAGTGGCTGCGATTTAATTTCCCAGCAGATTAATCTACTGTCAAAAATGACTTTGAAATCTGTTCATTAAATACTTACAGGATCATCTGTAGGTTTTAATAAGGGGCTACTGGACTGCAACGGTCCACCACATTAACCAATATAGCTATGTTAACAGAAGCTGAGAATTGTAGTCCATGTAGGTCAGGGGTCTTCAAACTTGGCCCTTTTATGACGCATGGACTTCAACTCCCAGAATTCCTCAGCCAGCGTGCCTGGCTGAGGAATTCTGGGAGTTGAAGTCCACGAGTCATAAAAGGGCCAAGTTTGAAGACCCCTGATGTAGATGATGTCAGAGGTCTTCTCTGTCTCTCATCCCATTCTTGGTTTCTGTGGCCTATCTTTCCACCTTGCTAACTAGGTTTGTATATCCATGAGGTTCAACATCCATGGGGTTGATCATGGTGGATGAACCCAGCCATTGTGTAGGAGAAAAGCAGGCAGAGCTGAAGGGGGGAGTTAAGTACGTCATCAGTCTAGAGTTGTTACGTTGCCACAAATGATCTAAGTCCCACCCTTGATGAATTCTGTTGACTCTTATCTGGCACAAAATTAGTACTGAACTTTAATTGACTAGATTCTTGTTTGTGGGTTTGAATAAATCTTCTGTGTTGCTAGTTAACGATGGTCCTGATCCTTTGTGCCCAACACATTGTGAATTATGGGTTAGCATGATGTTTATCATTTTACCTTGGCTTGATCCAACTATCCATGATCTAGCAACAATATTGTTCCAATATTTGAGGGGCTCCTACAAAGATGAGGGGGTCAAACTATTTTCCAAAGCACCAGAAGGCAAGACAAGAAGCAACGGGTGGAAATTAGCCAAGGAGAGAAGCAACCTAGAACTAAGGAGAAACTTCCTAAAGGTAAGAGCAATCAACCAATGGAATAGCTTGCCTTCAGAAGTTGTGGGTGCTCCATCACTGGAGGCTTTCAAAAAGAGACTGGACAACCATTTGTCTGAAATGGTGTAGAGTCTCCTACTCAAGCAGGGGGTTGGACTAGAAGATCTCTGAGGTCCCTTCCAACTGTTTTATTCTATGTTCCATTGGCAGAAGAGTCTTGAAAAAAGGCATTTTTGTTAGGAGACAAGACTGTAAGGCAGCATGTTGTGGTGGTTGCCACACATTCGCCCAGAGGGACATGATTTGATGATTGTGGTGGGCATAAATACAATAAATAGATAAATGTTCTGATGGCGTCTTTCAGCTAGGCAGAGAAATTCTATATCTCCAGAGGGGGAAAAAGGAGAATAGATTTCATAAATATGATTTCACAATTTTCCTTGCTCTGGGAGAAAAGAAGAATTTTTTTTTCTCATAAAGATCTTGAAAAATGTTGCAAAAATAAGACAAGCCCCTTCTAAATGCATCTCCCTTCCAAATGCTCATATATACAGGTTAAGTTAAACTGTCTCCCTCTTTAAAAAAAAATCTTAATTACTTAAATATTGGGTAAGGGAGTTGGAACATTGTGTAACAAGGAATTTAATTCTCACATATTTTTACCAACAAGAAATATGTTTCTTTGCTCCCTGTGTGCAAATACCATCTCGCCAAATAAATGAGAATTGTTGATGGGTGAACAAAAAATGATCTGCATACAAGGTCATTGTTTTATAGATATCGATATAAAATAAAGACAGGAGTCCTATCTATATATCTAACCTCCATCTCTCTCTCTCTCTCTCTCTCCGCCTTCCTATCTACATCAGTGTTTTTCAGATGTGTGGACTTTAACTCCCAGAATCCCTCAGCTGGCATAGGGAAATCTGGGAGCTGAAGATCACACATCCTAAAGTTGCCAAATTTGAAAAAAACATTGATGTATATCTATATCTGTCTATACTGTAGTTTGCAAGTCTGAAATTGTAAAATTACATAGTGGTGTAGAGCACTCTCAGTATTTCCTGGAAGCAGATATGTGTATGTGGGTGCACGTATCCGTATTCTGTCAAGAAAAAGAAAGAAAGAAAGAAAGAAAGAAAGAAAGAAAGAAAGAAAGAAAGAAAGAAAGAAAGAAAGAAAGAAAGAAAGAAAGAAAAAGAAAGAGGTGAATGAAGAAAGAAAGGGAAAGAAAGAAAGAAAGAAAGAAAGAAAGAAAGAAAGAAAGAAAGAAAGAAAGAAAGAAAGAAAGAAAGAAAGAAAGAAGGGAGGGAGGAAAGAAAGAAAGAAAGAAAGAAAGGAAAGAAAGAAAGAAGGGAGGGAGGGAGGGAGGAAAGAAAGAAAGAAAGAAAGAAAGAAGGAAAGAAGGAAAGAAGGAAAGAAAGAAAGAGTCTACCATCCTTTTTCAGAAACAATGTCAGCCACCAGTCCTATCCTCAGTTTATTTCCCAAGACGCTGCCCTACAAGGGATCTTTGCATGTCCCTGCAAACACAGCAGAACAAAATGTGGTAAGACGCGAAGGGGCCATTTGTAACCAAATCCTATTACACCAGATACGGCTGGGATTAGGTCAGAAATATTTTCCCAGAATACCCTCCCCCACCGCCCCCAAAGCCTTCTACAGATGTTCACAGCCCATTCCCCAGATGTTGCTCCTTTCCCAAGACAAGTTTCCCTTTTCTTTTCAAGAACACCAGGAATGACCACCCATCTCTCTGCTCTCAAGGGCCAAGCAGACGTTCAACGCAGGTAGTCCTTGACTTACGATGACAATTGGGAACAAAACAACCCAGGCAGTTGTTAAATGACTCATTTGACAAGCTATTTTTTGGGGGGGCATAGTTGTTATGACTTGTGGATTCTGTTACAGGTAATCTTCAACTTACAACAGTTTGTTTAGTGGCCATTCAAAGTTACAACGGCAGGTAAAACAGTGACTTATGACCATTTTTCACACTTACGACCATTGCAGCATCCCCAGGGCCACGTGATCAAAATTCAGACGCTCGGCAGCTGACTCATATTTATGACGGTTGCAGAGTGTCATGTGATCATCTTTTGCGACTTTCTGATGAGCAAAGACAATGGGGAAGCCAGATTCACTGAACGACTGGCTTACCAGCTTAACAACCACAGTGATTCACTTAAGAACAGCAGCAAGAAAAGTCAAAGTCAAAACTCACTTAACAAATGTCTTGCTTAGCAACATAAATGTTGGGCTCCATTGTAAATCAAGGATGGCCTGTATTTAAGTAAGAATTAGGTGCATATTCTGGGAAAGCCGGTTCGCATCTCTCCTGGTCAAGGTCAAGGTCCCCTCTCTGTAGAAAGAATAGAAAGAAGGCCCTTTGGATTCCCTGCCCACTTCTCTGGTAGACAGAAATTCAATTTAATCTGGGGCATCTTCACACCTAAGGGAAAAGTTCAAAGCAGAACATCAAAGTATCCAAAGCAGAACATCCAGTTTCAGTCACAGTTTGTTCCATACAGCATCAACCTTGTGAACTCTCAAGCTTCCTCTTTACGTATTCAAGATGCACAGTGATTAATATTTATATTATTTATATGTTAGGGTGTGGGTTTATAAATATGTTGCATATAGCTGTTATGTATGTGTACACTTTGAGAGCAAGCAACCAAATTTCATTTTTAATGTGTGCCAATTTTCCCACAGTAAAAAATGACAATAAAGGTTATCTATCTATCTATCTATCTATCTATCTATCTATCTATCTATCTATCTATCTATCTATCTATCTATCTATCTATCTATCTATCTGTCATCTAACGTCTAAAGTCTATCATCTATCCATCATTCTTTCTTTCTTTCTTTCTTTCATCTATCTATCTATCTATCTATCTATCTATCTATCTATCTATCTATCTATCTATCTATCTCTCTATCTCTCTATCTATCTATCTATCTATCTATCTATCTATCTATCTATCTATCTATCTATCTATCTATCTATCTATCTATCTATCTATCTATCTATCTATCTTGTCTGTCTGTCTGTCTGTCTGTCTGTCTGTCTGTCTAAAACTGGCTGGCTGATTTTGGGCCAATCACCAGGAGATGGTGAGTTCTAGTCCTAGGTGATTTTGGAGCAGTCCCTGCCTCTCAGCCCAGCCTACCTCACAGAACCGTTGTCATGGGGAAGATAAGAGGAGGAAGGTGTGATGATATGTTTGCATTATTTGTAAAAATAACTAAAGGTGGGAAACAAACAAACCCACAAACAGTCCTGGGTAACTGCGGCCTGTAGCTTTATCTTGGCCAAACCTTCTGTGTGGTTTTGTCCCAAGAGTAAAAAATTCAGCTGCCTTAGTTTTCTGGAAGAAAAATTAAAGACTTCTTCCGGTCAAGCTTGATTTCTGGTGATGCAATACCTTCTCAGGATCAGATGTCCTCAGAAATACTGTGGTCAAGATCCTTCTTTCCCTGGAGCCAAGTCAAGGTCAACACGTGGTCTTCTCTTCACCTCTGAATGGGCAAATGGTGCAATGGCCTTAAAAGCACCCTCAGTCAGCATCCGCCATTATATTTAACAAGGGAATCCGGTTTAAGTGTTGCTACGCATCCTTCCTCTTCATGTTTCTAGCCGTTATTAGCATCGGCCATTCCGTTCTACATCCTCTTCCCAAATTATCTATTTTGTCCTCACATGCTCTGTCCTGCCTGGGATTGAAAGAGAAGGGGGTGCTTGGCCTCCCCTTGGTAATATTGCTGAGGCTTTTTAAAAAAACAACAACTAGCTTCTCTTGCTAATTTCAACATTCCTCTGAAATTATTTCATCTCTTGTCCTCTTTGTGACGGCTCTCATTTTGGTGGTGTGGTTCACACCTGTTGTTCTTTCAATTAAAGGCTGGGATATTTTCCTTTCAAGCACCAAGATCCGATTCCAGAAAGTCGTAAGGACGTGCCAGTACGATTGAAGGCATTTGGTTCTACCTTTTTTTTCTGAATTAGGCTTGTTTTTCTCCTGGATTGATTGCGCTCATGTGCATTAAACTCTAACCAGATGCAGAGGAATTTAAAGACAGCATCTCTGCTAGTGTCTTTTTTCTTCTTCTATGTTTGGGGGGGGGGGAAATCACCTGTGATATTTTGCTGCAGCTAAGAAAAAGCTGCCAAATTTTATCCAGTTTGCCTAATTTTACTGTAAAGATATAGTAACAGGGGAGGAGATGGGCAGGCTAGAAACATGAAAGATAGATAGATAGATAGATAGATAGATAGATAGATAGATAGATAGATAGATAGATAGATAGATAGATAGATAGATAGATAGATAGATAGATAGATAGATAGATAGATAGATAGATAGATAGATAGATAGATAGATAGATAGATAGAGATAGAGAGAGAGAGGCAGGCTGGCAGGCAGGCAGGCAGACAGACAGACAGACGAGAAAAGTACATATATAATAGAGAAGGAAGGAAGGAAGGAAGGAAGGAAGGAAGGAAGGAAGGAAGGAAGGAAGGAAGGAAGGAAGGAAGGAAGGAAGAAAAAGATAGGAGAGAGACATGAGAAAGAAAGAACAAGATGAGAAATAAAAAGAAAGAAGATAGACAGAAGGAGGGAAGGAGGAAGGAAGGAAGGAAGGAAGGAAAGGAAGGAAAGATAGGAGAGAAAGAGAGAGACATGAGAAAGAAAGAATGAGATGAGAAATAAAAAGAAAGAAGACAGACAGATAGAATCTGGCATGTCTGAATGTGCCTCCCCTCTTCTTCTCTTTATCTTTGAGTGAATTAAGAGGGTCTTGTCCGACATACTTTCTCAAACTACATTTCTGGCCCAGAGTCAGATTACTGTGATCTGACCATTATCTTGGTAACGCCTCTTCCGCTTGTTCCTCAAGGCCACTCCACCTTCCCACTACACGTATAGAGAATGAGATGGCCAGCTGCATTTACAGTTCAATTTAATTCAGATAAATAAGATTTGTCAGTTCTGGGACTAATACCTGCGCCGTTTGGATTGCAAAGACAGCCTTGGGCAAAGCGAATCCCCCAATCTCAGGGGCCTTGAAACATTCCTTCTTCCCGAAGTCTTTTCAATATTATCCGGTTCAGCCTAGTATCGATCCCAGCACAGGAAGGGAATACGCTAATTGATTTAGATCAAGTTCTCCCTGGGATGATACAGAGGAAGTCCTGGGTATCCCAACTGAGCCGAGCGCATGACTTGAAATAAAAGATTTGCAGCTATGCAAATGTTGAAAAAGGATCAGGGCAGTTGTAGAATGTGTCAGTGGAGAAATGCTAAAATACAGAGGTGCTTAATTAATACAGTATTAACCTTGAGAACCCTCAGGTTTCCTCCTTCCGCTATGTATTCAAGATGGACTGATTAATATCTATGTGTGTTTATATGTAAGAGTGGAGGTACAGACATATGTTGTATATAGCATGTTTATATGTGTGTTACGTATGTGTACATTTTTGAGAGCAAGCAACAGAATTTCATTTTTAATCTGTGCCAGTGCACCCACCCAGAGTTAAAAAAAAGGACAATAAAGGTTATCTATCCATCTATTATGGAATGACTATCCAACAGGTAGCTCCGGAACAATTAATCAGTGGAAATCCTTACCTCCGGAAGTTGTGGGCGCTCCGTCACTGGAGGTTTTTAAGAAGAGGCTGGACAGGCGTTTGTCTGAAATGGCATAGGGTCTCCTGCTTGAGCAGGGGGTTGGACTAGAAATCCTCCAAGGTCCCTTCCAGCCCTATTATTCTATGTTCTAATAAGAGTTGGGTTTCTTTTTGGATTTTGCTATGCTGTTAGGGGCATGACAAATGTGCCCTATTTTTTACCTGACAGAACTTGACTTATCTGTGATACGTATCTATGATCTTTATCTCAAATAGTGCCTTCGAGTCATTTTTGACTTCTGGGGAAGACCGGACAAGTCCCTGCAGTTTTCCCGGCAAGATTTTCTGTAAGTAGATTGCCACTCAAGTGCCTTCTTCCTAGTGGTGAGACACACTGGCTCTAAGTCTCCCAGCTGGATTTGTGCCCAAGGCAGGACCAGACTTCAGATTTCTTTAGTTTGTAATCCAGCACCTTCACCTCTAGAGCACTGTACTTCAAACTAGGCCACTTCAACTCCCAGAATTCCCTAGCCAGTAAAGGCTGGGGAATTCTGGGAGTTGAAGTCCACACCCCTTAAAGTTGAGTTTGAACTTCTGTAGACCACACTGCTCTTCTTTTCTCTCTCTCTCTCTCTCTCTTCTTTCTTTTCTTTCTTTCTTTCTCTCTCTCCCTCCCTCCTTCCTTCCTTCCCTCCTTCTTCCCTCCCTCCCTGCTTCCCTCCCTCCTTCCTTTTTTTCTCCCTCTCCTTAACTGTAAAAACTAAGAACTTGGATTCAAATTCAAGTAGTTGCTTTTGTTCACTTGCATTTCCTATCCCCCTCTTCATGATAATTGTTGCAAAATATATACAGTGATGAAATACTGAAAGCCAAAATCCAGATGTGGTCTTAAGGATACGGTTGCATCGAGGTTCACATGTTGAGCGACAAGCACATAATCCCCTGTGAAAGATCGCAAGAACAGACGCTCGATACAACGTTCTCTTTCCAGATCGATTTTAGCCGTGTGTATTTTTCCCTCTGGTGTGCGCATTAAATAATAAAAAAAAAACCTGCCCCAAAACAATCTCAATTTAATCCTAGGGGGGGCATCTCTACCACCAAGTCTGTCCTTTCCCGTCCCACTAGTATTTTTTTTCAATGCACAAATTACAAACTTGATGCAAAGGCAGAGACTTGGGGACAAATAAATAGAAATAACAGATGCAGCTTCCGGGAGGATGCAGGTGGACAGTTTTTGAACTTAAGAGGGTGAAACTAGGCTAGGCTAGGCTCCTAATGCATTCAGTTGCACTTTTGAAATGAGACAAGGAATTCAGGACTCCCCAATGTCAGGCAGAAATTGGGATGAGATCAACTTAGCAGGTGTTCCAGCAATCAACCTGGCTAACAGTCATCAGTCAGACCCTCAAATTCCAGGGATTCAGTTAAAACCCATTTCCTTTTCCCATTAATAGGAATTACAACGATTTGTTTCACTGACACCAGAGAGGAACCAAAGCAAGATTGGGACGCACTTTTCCAGTGAACACACACACTAGCTCACACAGGCAAAATTAGTAACAGCAACCATTTGTAAGAAGAAGTCAAAGGTGTCTCCGATATCCTTCCAACATTGGCAAATTCGCTTTCAAGAATGGGGAAAAGTCCCCGATTTTTAAAACATCTGTCCCACAATTGGGGGGGGGGGGTTTGTCCAGGCCTTTTAATAGCTCCGCCCTTTGTCATACGGCAAGTGTGCAAAGCCACTTGTCACAGGAGACAGCTTTGATAACCCAGGAACTAAAATGTAGTCTTATAAAGTCATTACAGGTAGTCCTCGGCTTACAACAGGACATTTAGTGACCGTTCAAAGTTGCAACTGAAAAAGTGACAGGACCATTTTTCACCCTTATGACCGTTGCAGCCTCCCCACGGTCACGTGATCAAAATCCAGACGCTTGGCAACTGGCATGTACTTAGGACGGTTGCAGTGTTCCAGGGTCATGTGATCCCCTTTTGCAAGCTTCTGACAAGCAAGGTCAATGGGAAAGCCTGATTCCCTTAACAACTATGTTACTAACTTAACAACTGCACTCATCCACTTAACAACTGCAGCAAGAAAGGTTGTAAAGGGGGGCAATATTCACTTAACTATCTCTCTTAGCAACAAAAATTTGGGGCTCCACTGTGGTTGTAAGTCAAGGACTACTTGTTTGTATTTTATTGCAGTGTTTGGTTAACATGTCTTAGATCCCTATTCAAGACACCCCGTCTTGGCTATTTCATCCTGTACTTCGATTTTTTGCTACCATATTTCTCAGAGATCTTTCTTCAAAGATAGAGTTTATTGCTAAAAATGTTTTGCTCAGTCACGGCTGATATGTACACTGATATGTTGTCCCAAGAATATTCAAGTAAACATTTTCAATATCTCTAGCTTCCCCTCTCCGCCCTTCTATACACAAACATTAAAAATAAATAAACTGTACACGAGAAAGTTCTTTTAACATCTCTACATTACTATATGTATTCCCCCCTCCCAAAAAAATCACTCTTTCATAACAACATATACTTAAAAACAAAAAAATATCCTTATTCAATATACATTAAAAAAAAAAAAAAACACAACCCTAGAGAACTCTGAAAATTTGTCTGAAGATCAGTAACAAGTTTGGAAAAGGCAAAACAAACAACCAGGAGTGCAGGAATCAGAAATCAGGGCATTTTAAAGGAGTTGTAAGGATCAGGCATTATAAACCAGCATTATAGGAAAATATCCTCTCTTTCTTATATGACAAAGGAAACTGCACAATTTCAAAATGGTTGAAGCTTCAATATGTGGTCCTGCATTTTTTTTTTTTCTTATTAATAACAAGAATTTTAAAAAACACACACACACGCACACAACAACAACAAAAAAAAACCCACAACAGGATTCCCTCCTCCTTTAAAACTCTCTATATGTACAGCGGGTGGCGATTCTAAATTTTGTTAGAACGCTATATACGTATAAAAATAGACATCTCAGTGTAGTGCTTAGCTTTTTTTTCTTTCTTCCTCATGGCCTGCACTGCAGTTCCTCTGGGGTTTCTTTTCCCATTTCAAATAAAATAAAATAATTAAAAAAGAGAGAAGGGGAAAGGAGGGAGGGAGGCAGGGAAAAAACAACAACAGTGCAAAGGGTTTGGGGAAGAGGGACAGAGAAACGATAAAGCAAAATGTCTGTAGTCTCTTTGTCAAAGCGAGACTCCCTAAACATTTTTTCAATTCAACCCTCCGAGCTTCGCTGGGGGTTGGAGGATGATTGGCACCTGTCAAGTCCGTCAACCCAGATGGCTGGAGTTCCTAGCCACCTTCTCCCCGAGGCTTCAGCCTTCTGGGTGGATCCCGGTGTAGGATCTGGTGCAGCCTCACGTCCTCTCCTCCTTTTCCCCACATCCCAAAGCATCAGCGGGGCTTCCAGCTCAGGCTCTCCGGACCGAGAGCCCCATCTGCATCACGCATGCTGCATCCATCCGGGGGGGAGGGAGGGGGAAACGTTCCCCCTTAAGTCCTCCATCTTCCCCCCCCTCCCATAATTAACAGGAGCATTTGCACTCTGAAATCACCGGATACTGAACGGGGATCCACGTGCAGTATTTCTGCTTGGACCACCCTTGGCAGTACCATCTCAAGAAGGTCTTGGTGACCGACTTGACTGGTTTGCAGGCCATCCCCTCAGGGAAGGAACAGGACCGCTCGGCCATACAGTTCCCTTCCTTGATGTACCGAGGCCAAAATCGGCTGCCCAGGTCCTTCCAGGTGTACATCACCGGACAGTAGGTGTACGCCCAAAGCCACTGGAGAAATTTTCGCCGGGCTTTTTTGCCTATCTTGACCTTGGTCCTATAGGGCGTCTCGGCCAGGTCCAGCTTCTTCAGCTCGCCGGGTAGAGCTCCCTGACCTTTGAACTTGTGCAAAGGCTCCAAGCTGGAGAGGTTCCCCTGAGCTGGCGCTGCCACCGACATGAAGTTGGGGTCAAAATGGCTCCCCAGCTTCTTGCGTAAAGTCCGGTCGTCCAAGTCTTGCTCCTTGGGGTCATATTCGGGATCCGGATGCTCGATAATATCCTTGATGGGCAGGTTGTCGCTCGGGGAAGGGCGGAGCCGAAGGTAGGGCTGGAAGGAGCCCGGCTGAAGAAGCAGCGCCAAGGAAGAGCAGACCAGGAGCGCTTGGGGGGCCTTCATGCTCTCGGTCCCCCACCCGGGGATCACTTGGAGATTGTTTGCCCAGCCCAGCCCGAGCAAGGAAGGAGAGCGGCCAATGGGTGCTGCTGCTGCTGCCGCCACGGAGTGTCTTTCTCTCTCTGTCTCTTCCAATTGTTCCCAAGGGGGGGGGAGTTATTCTTCCGCAGACCCCCTTGCCAAGTCCAAGCGCTGCATAAATAGGTTGAGACAAAATCCAACAAGGCCCCTGGCTTTAAATAGCTCGCCCAGGGGTTAGGTGACAGATGTGGAGGCCAGATCGCTTTTTACGCTGCTGCTGCTCCTGGTGCAGCTTGCATGGGGAAGAGCAAAAAAAACATGGGGTGCCAGGGGTGGGGTGGGGGGGCTGGAGAGAGCGGGGACGGCAGGGCCGCAACCAATGGCCTTTGTAGGGTGTGTCAAGGAGCAGTGGTCCCCCTCTTCAGACACCAAAGGGCAACCGGTTCCTTTTTTGCTCCCGGTAAAAGCACTCTCCTTCCTCTTCTTCTCTCTCTCCCCCCTCCTTTCTCTCTCTCCCTCTCTCTCTCCCCCAAAATTCACAGCGGTCCCGAGTCCATCCCCATGGTGACAGCTGGACTTAGACCCACGGCAACATGTCTAGACTGCATGACAGAGTTTGGCGTGAGATGGGAGGCCCAGAATAAAACCTTCTTTTATAGATGGGGAAGCCGTGAAAAAAGAGGGGAAAGACTTGGCGACAGCAAGGGCGGGGGGGGGGTTGCGGGGGAAGGAGGAGGAGGAGGGGAGCAAGAGACTCTCAGGTCCCGAGAAACGCTCCCAGTTTTGGGAAGAAAGGGGAGGGGGGGTCTTCCAACTTTTCAGTTGGGGGTGGCTGTTTTTTCCCCCCTGTGCCTCCCTTCTCTTCTTTTAGCTCCTCAAATCAGAACGGCCGGGGAGTCCCCAAGAAAGCCGCCTCCCCGATGCAAAGCGGGGCTTCATCGCCGAGCTTGGTGGGGTGGGGGGGCGGCGGCGAGGCCGGCGAGCTGGCTCCGGGCTTTTCAGCGCCCTGATCCCGGCCGGTTGCCGTTCAGCATCGCGGGCGCCCAGTTGCAAATCCAGCCGGTAGCGGAGGCGACAAGATCCCGGTGCTTCGGAGGCCCGGGGGGGGGGGGAGTGAAGAGAAGCGCCTTTCCTGGAGAGAAGTGGGGAGTGGGGGGCTCCGCGTCTTCGGAGGGGGATGGGTGAGAGCCAACCCCCCCAACCCTGCCCGGATCCGGCGGCGGCGGCGGCTCGGGCGGGCGCAGGGCTCAGAATCGGGTCTCGGTGCGGGTCTCGCAGGCTGGAGAAGAGCCGGAGAAAGAGGAGGAGGCGGCTGCGGCTGAGGCGCTCGGCGGCTCGGCTGGCAGGCTGGCTGGCTGGCGGGGCTGCGATCGCGGCTGGCCGGCTGGCTGGCGTCTGCTTTCCCCTCGGAGGCGGCGGCGGTTCCTCCCCGCGCCTCGCTCCGCTCTGCAGCCAGCGCGCGTCTGCCGCGCCGGGCTCGCCGGAGCCCAAGTTAAGTATCGCCCCCTCCGCGGCAGCCAAGTGTCAACGGAGCGGCCCTCCCCTCCCCTGCCCTGCCCCGCCCGGCCCTCCAGGGAAGCCGTGGGGCCCGCCGGCCGGGGACTGGGTCCTAGCGCCGCTCGCCCCCCCCACCCCTCCGATTCATGGGGTGCGCTTTCCTCCCCCCCCTCCGCCGCCTGCGCTCCCCCCCTCCCCGCCCTTTGGCCAAACAGGCTTGGGCTCCGGGTTTGGGTTTTTTGGGGGGGGCACGAGAGGAGGGGGCCGTTGCGCGAATGCAGAAAGCGGGTTCGGAAAAGATGCGGGTTCCGGCGCGCGCGTGTGAAGGCAGGGGAGGATGCGTGGACGCCCCGTCGTTGCGGGCGGAGGAGCTTTGCCGGGAGGGGCCGGGCGAGGGGCGAGGAGAGCCGCAGCGTAGCCTGGGTTTCTTTCCGAATGGGGGGATGGAAACCCTAATTTTGAAGCCTGGTGGGGAGGGTGTGGGGGGTGGTGGCAACGCTCTGGCAGCACGTGTGAATGCGTGTTGGGGGATAGGGGTGGGGGTGGGGGGAAAGAGCTGCGCGATCTTAAGCCGGGGCTGATGCAGAAATTAAAAGGGAAGGGAAGATGTGGGTGTTGGGGAAGGGAAAGGAGTAACTCGGGTGTCAAGGATGTGGGAACGGGGAGATGCGGGACTAGGCCTCGTTTTTCTTGGCCTTTGGGGTGGGGTCTTCAGTCCGACCTCCCCGGATTGTCTCCCACTACGTTGGAAAGAATGGCTCGTTTCAAAAATTCCTCTCCTACAACCACTAGAATCCCCCAAAGATGTGAACACACCTGTGTGTGTGTCTGTATGTGCGCGCACACGCGGATGCAAGGGGAAGCAGGGAACTGATGAGGTGAGAAAAGTCAAGGCGCTCTGCACATGCTCTGAGACACTATTTGCTCTCTTATTCTGGCAGCTGAAGCTTCCAGCTTAATCTTGATCCCACCACTGAACACTACCATCTTCCACAAATTTGGGGGTGGGCGTGGGGGAGCGCCACTCCCAAGAGCCAACACAAAGGGGAAATACGCATCTCTCTGTGTCTGTTTCATTTCTCTCCAGACCCAAAAATATTTACTTACTGTATCCTGCATCCGTGTAGGCTCTGAGCAGCCAACAATCACAAAGATTGTAGAAGAAAACCCCTCAATAAAAACAAAGAGCATCATAATAAACATCTCAACAACACCACAAAACAACAACAACAACAAAAAACCACACAAGAACAGCACACAATGCCGTATACAGTATCTGCCGGTGCTCCATACCTTCTTCCCGGACCAAATTGGGGGGCGGAAAAAATCCAGGTTTTAATTTCTCCCCTGATAATTTCTGAAGCCATCTTATTTGTATCAATCTTGTAGAGCGTCAACTCTTTTAGTGGAACATTTAACTGCCCTAGCAGGTGGCCAACTTTGGCTAAAAATAAATAAATAAAAAAAGAGTTGGGTACCTTCAGGATGGGAGACCACCAGTAAATCTCAAAACTAGAAGTGGGGGGGGGAAGGAACTTTAAAGACCTCAATGGCAAAATACTTCCCTACGGTTTTCAAGAAAGCAACAGGGCCTTCAGCTCAGCTCAGCTCAACTCAAGAACTGCCTTTGCTTTTCAGCCATTTAAATTAGGATTTGGATTTACATTTGTTAGCACAGTCATCCGAAAAAGGGGTGGGGGAGAAACTGTCAGAGTTTCTTGTGTTTCTTCATTTTCATGGCTCTCTTTAGAGGCTATCTAGAGATTAGTCACTTTTTTTCAGGAAAGCTCTGTACTACAGGGTGCTGATGCCTACTAACCCTCTAATGGTGCAGCAATTCCCACAAGGGTGAAGGGTTGCTTCGGAGTGAGTGGCTGGATTCAGACAGCCAGGAAACCTGACTTAGCTTATATCACAGCTGTCTTCACTGCACATGTTTAGTCCAGATGGAAAGGCCACGATCAGGGCCACAGGGTGGTTTGGGGTTTAATCTAGCCTAGGAGTTACCTTTTTTTTTTTTTAATGTGTTGGTTCTTAGTCATTGATATAGAAGTGCAAAATGTGGCTGAAAGGGAAAATGTATAGTCCTGGATTTGGCTGTGAAAATAGGAACCATGAGATTCGAATGTCTCTTTTATAGCTTCACTTATTTATGGTTCTGGTTTCCAAATAAACTTGAGGGTCTGCCTCATATCGGTGAGAAGACAAAGGGTTAAAGGGGGGGGAAGAGAAGGAGGAAGGCTGCAGAGATAAGAAATCCTGCACAAGTTACCGGTTTACCACTGGGCGCTGCTGCAGGCATTTGCTTGTGAAAGCAGAAGGGAGAAATCCTTCTGCGGGCTTGTGAGAAGAATTCACCCTAGTGCCTAGATAAGAACTTCCTTCCTTCCTTCCTTCCTTCCTTCCTTCCTTCCTTCCTTCCTTCCTTCCTTCCCTCCCTCCCTCCCTCCCTCCCTCCCTCCCTTTTCGTTTTTCGGACTCCAAATTCAGCCTGTTTTGTTTAATGCAGTGTGCAGACAGCACCCCAATGCAAACCTGATAAGCATTCACCCCAAACTCTGCATTAATAATATTGCTCGGTTCATCTAACAGTCTGTGCCTGACCAGTTATGCTTTAATTGGATCATCTGCCTCGCAAACCATGTTAAACCACAGACAAGGCAACTGCATGTTTCACAAAGTAAAATAAATAAATAAAAATATTTATCTTAGACTAGCCTGTTGCACGGAGGACAGTGAACCCTAGTTCAGGGTCTATATATGAAACTTGTTTATTACCAAGCCATCCGTTTTGCAAATTCCACCAGAAATGAAACCATGAAGCACCAGTTCCACAAACAGGTAGGGCCCCGTGGAGGAGGTTTCAGAGAGGTTTAGATTCCAGGTTTAACATCTAAACATACCATAGGAATACACGAGAAATTTTATTTCCCATGGGCCCTCCTGTAGGAATTATACAAATAATTTTTTTTAAAGAACAAACCGGGGACCTTGAGAAACAGGGAAATTTTAGGAATTTAAAGATAGGATCCACTTTGGTGGTGAACATCAACAAACACACTGATTAGGATCAGGTACACCTTCAAAGCTGACACCAGCCGGAGCGTAGAACTACTCAAAGGAGTAGCGCAAGGTCAGAAGACACGGAGAGACCTGGCCCATAGTTGACTGAATGGAGAACATCATAATCACCACCACCATCATCAGGATCAGGTATAGAGAAGGCACCTTAGACTAGATTTGAAATATTTCTGTGAATGGGCCAGTACAGTTATGAATAGAACGAAAGGCTACTTACTTTTGAAATTCCAGAGGATTTTGTCTGCAGACCATTTCCCCACCTTCTGAAATCAACTTCAGACGTGCATGTTTGAATCTTTTCAACTTTGGAGCTGAGTCAAGTGATCCCTGATGAATGGACTTCTTTTGTCGGTAGCCATTTCTAAAAACCACTTCCCACACAGTCTGGGCTGGCATGATGTTTGGCATCTCTTCGGCAGGGGATGCTGGAAACCACTGGCTTTTTTTTTTTTTTTTAAAAGACGGTTTTAGGTCGAGTCAGTTTAGCGCAGCCAATATTTTGATTGTGGACAATTGAAGAGAGCATCTGTAGAAAGTCCTTAGTCATCGCTTGATGTCCTGCTTAGTAAGCACGCCAGGTCTTAGAGAAACCTTCTTTTTTGGAAGGTACATCATTCTTGTGAAACGCCAGTTGCTTATTCCCGCCTCTTGGATGGCGCACAGAATCTGCAAGACGTTCTTCTACATCAAAGGGAACGTTGCTTTGAGGAAATGGAAAGTTTCCACAGAAGACCCCTGATTGTAGAAAATACAAATAGGATCAAAAGTCACTCCAAAAGAAAAGAAAAAAAGAGAGATGATTATCTTTGATTAATTTTGGAATTTGTCTGCTGGGAAAGTTATAAACGAAGGAAGGAAGGGAATAAGAAAATAATTTGGCACGGAGGGGGGGGTTTACAAAATCAAACAGCATTTTTCATACGGATATGTCATAGACAGATTATACCCTTTTAATGCTAAACATAACATTTTGACGGCAAATGTGGTACCTGATTTTTTCATATACAACTGAAGCCATTATTAATTTTTTTTTAAATTTTTTTTTAAATTTTTTCCCCTCCTTTTGTTCCAAGAAAAGAAATGAATGGAGCCATCTTCTCCAGAGTGAAAATCATCTTATTTCCCCCCCCCCCAATAAATCTTTGGAGAAGTTGTTGTCTCTTAAGAAATTTTGCAAGCAGTCATGGTGCAAGGCCTCCTTGGGGATCTGTATGATGAAAAGGAATATGAATTATAGAAATTAATTGTTAACGATTTTTTTCCCTACAAATGTAAACTAAGCAAACACACTGTTAACCAACTATTATGTGATTTATGTTTTTAAAACCAATAAAGTTCAATATAAAAAAAAAGAAAAGAAAAGGAATATTTGGTTAATGGATGGGCCTATGTCTTTAGCATTTAATATTAAAAGGTGACATCTCCCTCAGAATTAAAAATTGAAGCTCACCCTTTGATTGACTATGATACACAATCAGATCTACAACTTAATGAGATGGATGGAATACATTTACAACCTATTGAATCTACTGAATTTATTGAAGAGGAAGAGGACACATCCTACATGATGGATTTCTTTGATGATCAAAGGCAGAACTCAACTAAAACATTTACAACTTTAAAAGCAACAGGATTGGACTTCCAAATACGAGGCACAAAAAACGTTGACAACATGACAGTACAGACAACACTGGATAAAAGAGAAAAAGAATATGATTGGACTCAATGGTGGGAAAAGGCTTTTAGCCAGTTACTAAGATGGGAGGACTTAGAGGCCCTGTTGTGGAAACCTACTTGGCACAAAAAGAAAGCTAGAATTAGATTTAAAAATAAGAGTTAAAATTTTATTTGATGGGTAAAAAGGGCTTCTGGACGTTGATTGAACTAATATTTTTGAGATCTTTAAGGTTACGTTGGTATGAGTCAACACTAGATTTAAATTATGGATTTGATTATGATTTGGAATGGCAACAAGAAAAATTGGAAAATTTATAATTAAAGGAGTTAGATTGAGATTGAGACTGGTGAAATATTATTGATATTTTTATTTATAAGAATTGAATGGTAATTAGGGAGGTATTAAATGGATTAAACTGAAACAATTGAGGAATCTTTTAGGGACGTGGACTGATCTATGAAAATATTGGATAGAATATATGAAATAGAATATAGTTGAGAAATATTAAGATATAATAGTTATATTACTTGTTTATGATAAAATAATTATTGTCCTATTATTATTATTATAATGTTATTATATTACTATGTCTAATGCAATAGTTTTAAAATATATAAATTCATGTTTATTTACATAATATGTATGTGAAATAGAATAAGAGATATAATTTGATTGAGAAGCATAAATTGAAATTGGAATAATAGATAGAGGTGAGAAACAATTTATATTTTAGGAATGCTCGAATGGTATACCATAAGAGGGAACTTTTAAAGTAGTAGTTTAAATTGTATATGTATGACTGTATTTTTTGTTGTGTTCTATGGAGTGCCCTATCTCCACGATGTGTTACAAGCACTTGGCTGTAAAACAAACAAAAACTAATAAAACTTGTTATGGGAAAAAAAAAAAAAAGGTGACATCTCCCTCAGCTAGAGAATAAAGGACAGCAAATCAGTGGCAAAATTGAACAAGATCATTCAATGATGTGGTTTTTATGATATAGGTAGTCCTCAGGTTATGACCGTTTGTTCAGCAATCCTCCGAAGAAAAAGAAACGTTTTATTAATGGGTGGGAAATGGGCTTTTTTTTTAGCATTTAGTGCCGAATCGTGACATCTCCCTCAGCTAAAGAATAAAGGCCAGCAAGTCAATTGCAAAGTTGATAAAAGATCATTCAATGATACCATTTTTATAATATAGTTACGACCATTTGTTCAGTCTAGGGTTTCCTGCCTGAGCAGGGGGTTGGACTAGATGACCTCCAAGGTCCCCTCCAACTTTATTATTATTATTATTATTATTATTATTATTATTATTATTATTATTATTATTATTATTATTATTATTATTATTATTATTATTATTATTATTATTATTATTATTATTATTATTACCCTCCAAAGTTACGATGGTGCTGAAGGAAAGGACCTATGACTGGTTCTTGAAGAGTGATAGGCCTTTATGATAAGCGGTTTGGATAATGAAACAAAAAGTCTGGGGATCTCTGAACTATATTCCTAAAACAGCAGGCTTGGAAGTGGGAGGAGAATGGTCCTGTCAGGAAATTTCTCCTTATTTCTAAGTTGGTTCTCTCCTTGATAAGCTTCGATCCGTTACTTCTTGTCCTGCCTTCAGACGCTTTGGAGAATAGCTTGACTCCCTCTTCTTTGTGGCAGCCCCTCAAATATTGGAAGACTGCTATCATGTCACCCCTTAGTTCTTCTTTTCACTAGACTAGACAACCCAATTCCTGCAAGCCTCCAGCCCCCTAATCATCTTTGTTGTTCTTCTCGGCACTCTTTCCATCTTTCTAAAAGGACATGCAGACATCTTTAAAAATAGTCCAGACATACATCGTCCTTTTCTCCCTCTTCCGTACTCTGTGCAGTTTTTTCCAAGGCTGTAAATTCATGGAATCACATTGTCCGGATGACTTCATCGTTCCAGGGGTAGCAACTAAATAAACAGAAAGCAGCAAACTGCCCCAAATTTTGGAGGTCGTTGACCATGCAGGAGCTACAGCAAAGTTGGAGAAAAAGAAAATAAACAACATAGGCTGAAGTTGTTAGTGATCAGCGGCTAGAGTTATAGTGCAGTAATGTGAGGTAAAGTATCCGGTTTACTTACTCAAGACTGATCCCTGATTTTCCCCCATTTGTGGCACTGGATTAAAGATGCGGATGGATTCCCCGAGGATGGACACAGTGGACAGAAAAATGGAAAGGATGGATAAACACGATCCCATATTATATTGTAGGTAGTCCTTGACTTACAATCATTCTTTTAGTGACCTATGAAAGTTACAACGGCACTGAAAAACCTATGACTTATGACAGGTTTTTCACACTTAACAACCGTTGCAGCATCCCCAGGGTCACGTGATCAAAATTCGGACGCTTGGCAACTGGCTCACATTTATGACGGTCGCAGTGATCCCCTTAGATGACCTTCTGACAAGCAAAGCCAATGGGGGAAGCCAGATTCACTTAACAACCAAGTTACTAACTTAACAGCTGCAGTGATTCACTTAACAACTTTGGCCAGAAAAGTCATAAAATGGGGCAAAACTCACTTAAGAACTGTCTTGCTTAGCAAAGGAAATTTTGGGCTCAATTGTCGTCGTAAGTCAAGGACTACCTGTACAAATTCTAGTCCAGTTAGTCCTTGATTTACAACCATTTGTTTAGTGACGGTTCAAAGTTACAACGGCACTGAAAAAAGTGACCTAGGCCAGGTCCTCACACTTACGATCGTTGCATCTCCAGAGTCACGTGATCGAAATTCAGTTGCTTGGCAACCGGCCTGTATTCACAATGATTTTCACAACACAGAAAATGGCAGCGCTCCAAATTTCCAGGACACTGTCATCGTTTCATGGAAGAGTGCTGCTAATTCTGCTTTCCTAATCAGAAAGATCTGAGAAGGAACGATTAAAGAACAATTCCCAAAAGCTGCTGGCCTTGTAACAAATGGGTGAAATCAAGGAGGGGGAAAAAAAAGGACAACTCAAACCGTCTCCCCATTGCAGTGTTTGGTGGCTTGCCATAACAACGTTTCTTTCTTTCTTTTTTTTTTTTGAGATATTCTTGTTTCCTGTGAGGAGAAGAAAGAGGGAGACAGCTGATTTCCATTGCCGAGATGGAGAAAATGCATCAGGAGAAGGAAGGGGACAAAAAAAAAAAAGAATTCTCCAGCAACGCCAAAGAGTCTTCACAGCACACTTTGCTTGCTTCCAGCACAAACGTCTGGCATGTGCTGAAGCTGATGAGTTCATGTTGCAGAGTGAAGGATTCCCGCACAGCTTCCTAGAAAATCGAAGTTCACACCACAAAGCAGGTGCAACCAATCCTGGGGAAAAGGTGATGTCAGCATACGAGCCATCCCCTCGAACGCAATAAATTAAGATGGGGTTGAGACCGTCTCTCTCTCACCTTCAAAAAGAGTCCTGCCCTCCTTGCTCTGCTCTGCTCTGCTCAGATTCCCAAAGTCCAAAATTGAAGTCTACATCCTTTGAGGAATCATTGCTTCAAGCACAGGTCTGTTTGGTATTATTTAATCTCGTTCTGCGATGATCAGGTGGGGCCAAGATCTCTCCAGATGATTAAAGCTCTCTTTTCTGAGCATTGACTTGTTCTTTCTGGCTCTCTTATTTGTCCTAGAGATGGGTCCTTTCCTTCTTCCAATGTTCACTAATGTTAACGGCTGGAAAACATAGAACATAGAATTATGGGGCTGGAAGGGACCTTGGAGGTCTTCTAGTCCAACCCCCTTCTCAAAACAAGAGACACTATATCATGTCAGACAAATGGCTGTCCAGTCTCTTCTTAAAAACTTCCAGTGTTGGAGCATTCACCGCTTCTGGAGGCAGGTTGTTCCACTGGTTAATTGTTCTAACTGTCAGGAAGTTTCTCCTTAGGTTCTAGGTTGCTTCTCTCCTTGATTAGTTTCCATCCGTTGCTTCTTGTCCTGCCTTCAGGTGCTTTGGAGAATAGCTTGACTCCCTCTTCTTTGGGGCAGACCCTGAGATATTGGAACATTGCTATCATGTCACCCCTCGTCCTTCTCTTCATTAAACTAGACATACCCAATTTCTGCAACCCTTCCTTATATGTTTTAGCTTCCAGTCCCCTAATCATCTTTGTTGCTCTTCTCTGCACTCTTTCTAGAGTCTCAACATCTTTTTTACATCGTGGTGACCAAAACTGGATGCAGTATTCCAAGTGTGGCCTTACCAAGGCATTGTAAAGTGGTACTAACACTTTGTGTGATCCTGATTCTATCCCTGTTAACTTTCTCTGTTAATCTGTTATTCTTCCCAGAAGTGTTGATGGAATTGATCAAGGGGTGTCACAGGGTATGGTTAAAAAAACCTCAAGAGGGCAACCACAGTGTAAATAAGAAGTAGGCTTTTAATTCAAATATTGCAACCACGATCTCGGCTTTTTAAGCATACTTTGAGGTGAGGACACGTCTGAACTGATCTCTTCCAGAGGGTCTTCAAAAAAAAAAAAAATCTTTTGGGCTGCAGAAAAGAGACTCACTATGCACACCCATCTCACACGCATCTCACATCCTATGCACTTCCAGGAGATTATGCCACAAGCCACCTCTGAAACATCGCCTAACCATGGTCCCTGGACGGACAGGAGAGATCCAAGGTCATCTGCTGCCATCTGTCAAGTGACTCCAGCAAGGCCCTGGATCTCAGCCTTTCTATTCTCCCGTCTGTGAAATGGGAATAATTGCCAGGTTGCCAGCACAGGTGGGAAAGTTCAGAATCGCAGGAGGAGCTGGCCTGAAGCGGAGACGGATGCCCTTAAATGCCCCGCCAAGGCAGACAGCTCTATCACCAATCTCCGCCTGCCTTTCTCCTGCCGAAAGGGGAAACATGAAGAAATAAACCTGTCATCTGATGGTTATATCTGCCATACTTTGACTAGAGATGTTGCAGCAAGACGTCCACATGTGTGCCAAGGGAAGAGGGAGGGAGGGAGAACAAAACCGAGCTCCCCTCACCTCCTAAACCCCCCGAATCGCTCCCCACTGACATCAACCCTGAACAGATGCCAAAGATTAGATACGCAGCTGCTTTTTCTGACACCGCTGAGGGAAAAGAAGCATTCTTCTCCATGCCAGTCACTTCCTCCAAAAGGCGTGAATAGCCAGTCAAGACACCAGGGCTGGGGAGAAGCAGGAACTGGGGAGAAGGTAGAGGTAGGGGAGGGAGTAGCACGTCCTTGCATCACTTAATAATAATAATAATAAAGTTGGAAGGGACCTTGGAGGTCATCTAGTCCAACCCCCTGCTCAGGCAGGAAACCCTATACCCTTTCAGACAAATGGCTGTCCAGTCTCTTCTTAAAAACCTCCAGTGTTGGAGCATTCACTGCTTCTGGAGGCAGGTTGTTCCACTGGTTAATTGTTCTGTCAGGAAGTTTTTCCTTAGTTCTAGGCTGCTTCTCTCCTTGATTAGTTTCCATCCGTTGCTTCTTGTCCTGCCTTCAGGCGCTTTGGAAAATAGCTTGACTCCCTCTTCTTTGTGGCAACCCCTGAGATATTGGAACACTGCTATCGTGTCCCCCCTCATCCTTCTCTTCATTAAACTAGACATACCCAATTCCAGCAACCGTTACTTATATGCTTTAGCCTCCAGTCCCCTGATCATCTTTGTTGCTCTTCTCTGCACTCTCTGCACTTCCTCCTCCCCAAAAAACTTTCCTCAGAAGACTTAACTCAGAGACGTGGGGATCCTCCTGAGCAGGGCAGGTCCTGCACCGGTGTAGTACTTGAGGGGGGTAGTCACAGAGAAGAGGGGGGTTGACTTGTTCTCCAAAGCACCAGAGGGCAGGACAGGAAGCAACGGATGGAAGCTTGTTAAAGAGCCATCCAGTCTAGAATTAAGGAGAAATTTCCTGACGGTGAGAACAATTAATCAATGGAACACAGGTAGTCCTTGACTTATGACCACAATTAAGCCCAAAGTTTCTGTGGTTAAACGAGATATTTGTTAAGTGACTTTTGCCCCATTTTACCACTGTGCTTACCAGAGTGGTTAAGTGAATCACTGCAGGGGTTAAATTAGTAACACACTTGTTAAGTGAATCTGGCTTTCCCCATTGACTTTGCTTGTCAGAAAGTTGTGAAAGGGGATCACGTGACCCCGGGACGCTGCGACCGTCATAAATATGAATCACTTGCCAAGCGTCTGAATTTTGATCGCGTGACCATGGGGAGGCTGAAATGGTCATAAGGGTGAAATGAGTCATAAGTCACTTTTTTCACGGCTATTGTGACTTCGAATGGTTACGGAATGAACTGTTGTCAGTTGAGGACTATCTGTAGCTTGCCTCTTGGAGTTGTGGGTGTGCCATCACTGGAGGTTTTCAAAAACAGACTGGACAACCCTTTGACTGGGATGGTACAAGGCTCCTGCCTTGATCAGGGGGTTGGACTAGAAAACCTCCCAGGTCCCTTCCAGCCTTATGATTCTATGCTCTAGATAGATTAGATAGATAGATAGATAGATAGATAGATAGATAGATAGATAGATAGATAGATAGATAGATAGATAGATAGATAGATAGATAGATAGATAGATAGATAGATAGATAGATAGATAATAGATATATATGATAGATAATAGATAATAGATAGATGATAGGTATATATGATAGATTAGATAGATAGATAGATAGATAGATAGATAGATGATAGATAGATAGATAGATAGATAGATAGATAGATAGATAGATAGATAGATAGATAGATAGATAGATAGATAGATAGATAGATAGATAGATAGATAACCTTTATTGTCAATTTTTTCTGTGGGCACAATGGCACACATTAAAAATGAAATTTAGTTGCTTCCTCTCAAAGTGTATATATACACAACACACATTTAAGTCATACTATACACAGCATATGTATAGACCTACCCCCTTACATATAAGTAACATATAAATATTATTCCCTGTCCATCTTGAATACATAACGGAAGGAGGAAGCTTGAGAGTTCACAAGGTTAATACTGTACAGCACAAACCTGTGACTGAATCTGGATGCTCTGCTTCGGATACCACGGAGCCTGCTTGAGCAGGAGACCCCATACCCTTTCAGACAAGTGGCTGTCCAGCCTGTTTTTGAAAACCTCCAGCGATGGAGCACCCACAACTTCTGAAGGCAAGCTATTCCCCCTGGTTGACTGTTCTCACAGCTTCTCCTGAGTTCTAGATTGCTTCTTTCCTTGGAGAAGGCATGTGGAGTAATTAAAGCAGGAGGGGGAATAAACTATCACCGATCAAGATGGAAAAACTTGGGAAAAGCACTTGGGGATGAACACCCTTCAAATGGTGAAAGAGTATGAATGGATTTCCAGAAAATATTGCAGACTACAGTGCTTCCGTTTGAGATTCAGACAGCACAGACTCATCCCCGACAGCCTGCACCTGTTTTCAACAGTGAAGGGACACGAGGCAGAAAACATCCTGCAGCCAAGAAGGCTCCACACCCATTTGCACTTCTCAGGTGAACCCCGAGGACATAGATAAACCTCCAAAATGGTTTCAAGGACTCTCTAAAGGAATGCGAATGACCAGCTGTAAGCAAGGAATATAAATCCTTCCACTCTCCACCATCCAGTCAGAGCTGAAGAAGCTTCTCAGATGAAAGGCGAAAGGTCTTCAAAAGAAACACAAGAAAGTCCAGTTGCCTCCTGAAAAAAAGCACCTTTGGGACAACCATACCTGGATGACTGAGTCTTGGGGAAAGTAGCTCGTATGTAAGAACCAGCCTCTGGATCAGACCCTCAGCCCATCCAGCACTTAGTGTCCCACGATGGCCAACTGAATGCATTTAGGAAGGCCATGGACTAGGTCAGGGGTAGGCAACCTTGGCTCTTTTATGACTCAGGGACTTCAACTCCTAGAATTCCTGAGCCAGCCATGCTGAGGGGGAAAGGGAGAGGTTTCCAAGCTGAGCCATGCTGGCTCAGGAAATCTGGGAGTTGAAGTCCACAAGTCATAAAAGAGCCAAGGTTGCCTACCCTTGGACTAGCGCTGGATTGCTAGGGTGCCTTTCTCTTTTTGCTTCTCCTGTTGAACGCCTCCTGCTTCAAGGAGGCAGGAAGCAGCCATCAAAGGAAGCACTATGGATCACCGGAGCCTCCATGAATCTGGTCAGGCCCATCTGCACAGCATCCAACTGGCTACCATATGACCACAACTGCTGGCAGAGAATCCCACACTTTAACTACGTGCGATGCACAAGCGGATTTCCATCTGTCGGTTCTGAATCTACCTGCTCCTTGAAAGGAAACCAAAAAGAGCAGGAGAACTTGTACCCTAAATCTGGAATCTAGGCAAATCTTGGGATCTTGATTTTTCTCACTTGGGACTCTCTCGGCTTTAGCCATGACAGCTGGGAATCGGGGAGGTACGCTTCCAACAGACTGAGAACGGATGAAAATTGGGAGAAGGTGCTCTGACACCAGTAGATGCAATTCAACTTCGGACTCCCTGGCAGCTCTCTTATTCCAGCAGTTTTGTGCTGCAGCTACTACTGTTTTACTATCTCTTTTCTCTTGGATCTACTTCATACAACTACCCAGAGGGAAAATATTCCTTGTTTTCCTTGGGTGCTGGGGAAATACAGGAGAAAGGAGAGGGACACAGCCATAGAAGACAAGGAAATCCTTCAAAGTTTCAGCACTGTTGCAAAGAAACTGACCTACCCAAATGCAAGACATCCAACGTTCATTATTTAAAGACTTTTTCATCCAGGATTTCTCAAGAGAAGAGATGGCCCATTTTCCCTCAGTTAGAGCTATCTTTCCATCCAGTGGGTGGAGCTAGGGCTATGACCAAACCTTATTTCATTTTCACTTAAAGTGCAAATAAACAGAGGTCATAGGACAACTTTTTAAATTATGGAGTTGATAACCACTTCCTAATTTCGCATTTTAGAGAATGAGTCACAACTTTTGGAAGTTGTAAAGTACAGGGTGGGGGAGGTGACCTTCAGACTGTGCATCTGCTGTTAACTTTACCCACATGGGGTGCTTTATATCTGCAAGACAACAACTCTCTCAATTTCTAACCAGCACAACGTTTACATATGACTAACTGCTTCAGTGTAATCTGTATTGCATTTTTTCTCCGGGAGATGAAGGAGTGGAACTTTCAGACCTCACAACAGACATCTTATGAAATTTATTGAGTTCAGAGACAGTGATTGACTCAAACTAACTAGTGGTTTGGTTGGGTTGCATTGGGTTGGGTTGGGTTGAGATGAATTAAATAGAATAGGGTTGTGTTGGGTTAGGCTGAGATGAGATGAGTTGTGTAGAGTTGGGTTGGGTTGCGTTGGATTGAGTAGGGTTGAAATAAGTTGGGTTGAGTTGGGTTGAATTGGATTAGGTTCAGAAAGTGGATTGGATTGGATGTAGAAAGTAAATCTATGGTGGGCCTTGTCTCTAGTACACACAAATATGGAATATTACACAATGTATCTCTTCTACACACCCACAGAGTTCAACTAATGAAGTAGGTTTTGGAGATGATCCAATGTTATGGAGCAATGAAATTTTGCCACAATCAATGATCTGATACACACCCACCTTGGCATTCGGTTTTGCTTCCTCTGTCCTGGTTTATTCACTGAAACTACATTCCAGTTTGTCCTCTAGTGCTGACATGCTCTTGAGTCCTGACTCATCCCATAGTTGATTGCTTTGAGTTTATATCAGTTGACAATCAATGATCCCAGAAATATATGCACACTTGCACATTACCTGGAAAAAAGGAACGATTCTGATTAAGAAAGAGGGGGCTGGTTTTGCATGGTATCTGCATATGTAAGATTCACCTATTTATGTGCATTGGTGAAAATGCAATAGTATAATATAGAAGCCTGCAACCATTACAAGCTCTTTCAAACTGTTGGTGGCACTAATTGCTGGTGAACAATTTCATGGTCTTCACTTTACTTAGGATGGAGACCTCTTCAAACCAAGGATGGCCTTAAAAATTGAGGATTCACCTAGATACACTAAAACACACAGCTGTCCTGATAGAACATATCTGAACATGGGGGCCCAGGTCCTCTCTGAGCTTGGTTGTTTTCTTGCAGATCTTTCATTACCAAACTAGGTAACATGGTCAGTGCTAGAAGGGAGTGGAGTTTGCTCTCTATTTATAAACAGAGCAAGGCAAACCCCTTGTAAATAAGCAGAGAGCATACCCCTCTCCCTTCTAGCACTTGATGAGGTTATGTAGTTTGGGTAATGAAACGTCTGCAAGAAAACAACGAAGCTCACAGGTCAGTCCTGAGCTACATATAGATGTTTCTATCAGTACATCTGAATGTGTACAGTCAGATGTTCTGTTGCCAGCACAATGAGCACAACAGCATTCAAGGAATCTGTGTGTACACTAGAGCCATTATCTATATTAAATCTATCAGTATTAACCTTGTGAACGCTAAAGCTTCCTCCTTCCGTTATGTATTCAAGATGGACAGTGGTTAATATTTATATGTTACTTATATGTAAGAGGGTAGGTCTATACATATGTTGTTTATAGCATGTTTAAATGTGTGTTATGTATGTGTACACTTTTGAGAGCAAGCATCTAAATTTGATTTTTAATGTGTGACAATAAAGGTTATCTATCTTATCTGTCCGCCATCCATCCATCCATCCATCCATCCATCCATCCATCCATCCATCCATCCATCCATCCATGCATGCATCCATCCATCCATCCATCCAGACCATCCTCCTCCATCCATCCATCCATCCATTCCATCCTCCATCCATCCATCCATCCTCCATCCTCCGCCATCCATCTATCTATCTATCTATCTATCTATCTATCTATCTATCTATCTATCTATCTATCTATCTATCTATCTATCTATCTATCTATCTATCTATCTATCTATCTATCTATCTATCTATCTATCTAAAAATTCCTCAGAATAGAAGGAAGATGCCTGGATGGTCACGGAGATTATGTACAGCATACACCTAGGAGTAAACACCAAAAACTTCCCCATCTATCTCAGTTCCTCTGAAAGCTTGTAACTTCCTACTCACTCATCACCAGCCCATCTGCCAAGAGCTATAAATGGCAAGGCTTGTGAAAAACCATGCCAGGCCGGAGGGCATGCCAGCTGAAGTAGCTAAGTGCCAGAACCAATGGCCAAGAGCAACTGGTAGATGCCAGCCCTTGAAAACCTCTCTCCGCAGGCCAGGTAAGACCTCGGGTTTCTGGTCATGAGTTTCTGACACACCCCAAAGTTAACAGGATAACAGAACAACGGAAGGGACCTTGGGGGTCTTCTAATCCGACTCCCTGCTCAAGCAGGAGACCCCTCTGCCATTTTAGACAAATGGCTGTCCAGTCTCTAATTAAAATTAAGACCCAAGTGTGATAGTAAGCCGTGAATTACCTGTACTAGGTTGACTGGTGAGAACTGGCTGAATCCCACCACTGGCTCTAGTCCCACCTTAGGCATGAAAGCCAACTGGGTGACTTTGGGCCAATCACCAGGAGACAGCGAGTTCTAGTCCCGCCTTAGGCTCAAAAGCCGGTGGAGTGACTTTGTGCCAATCACCAGGAGATGGTGAATTCTAGTTCTGCCTTAGCATAAAAGCCGGCTGGGTGACTTTGGGCTACTAGTCACACTCTCTCTCTCAGCCCAACCCACCTCACAGGATTGTTGTAAATAGGAGGAAGAAGGTGTGCTGGATAAGTTTTCTGCCTTGAATTATTTGTAAAAACGACAAAGGTGGGATATTTATATACTCACGCATACATATACACGTGTGTATGTATGTATGTATGTATAATGTCCGCTTTATCACCAATGAATCGAGAGCCACCAAGTTAGGGTTTTCTCCTGGATTTTAATCGAGCCTTCCCCCCCCCATTTTTTTTCATTCCCCCTCCCCATTTTTTTTTTTTTGGTCCTTTTTGGCCTCCCTCAGCTTTATCCTGGCTTCCTTTTCCTCCTGTTGGTGCCTTCCTTTATTTCATGCTTCCCTCCTCACTTGTCCCTCCCGCTTTCAAACCTGCCCTTTCCCCGAATGCTCCCCCCCTTATCTCCCATTGGGGGTCTCTAAGTCCCCCCACTTCCTGCCGCCTGGTCCCCCTCCCTCCCTCCCTTCCCACTCCCCCCCTACCCCGCCTGGGCTCGTTCTGTCTTCCCAGGCCTGGGAGTTACAAATGATTAGATTTTCAGCCCAATTAAGGCAGCCTGGCTCCCAGCCCCGGGAGAGAAAGGGCCGGCCCAGGAAGGTGGGGAACCGACTTTGACAGCCCTGGCGTCTCCAGCGCCCTCCGATGGCACTGCCTGCTGAGCCCCATTGTCCTCTGCCACAGGAGAAGGGCCAAGCGCGGTGGGGGGAGCAGGGAAGGGGGTCCCTCCATCCTCCTCCCCTTCCCCAGCCGAGCCAAAAGAATAGCTAATTAAGAGGTCTAAATGGGGGCAAAACTAATTCCCTATTCAGGCGGGCCGAGGGGCAGGGCTGGGGGGCAGGCAGG
This sequence comes from Azemiops feae, assembly GCA_023970755.1. NCBI lineage: Eukaryota > Metazoa > Chordata > Lepidosauria > Squamata > Viperidae > Azemiops > Azemiops feae. The sequence goes on from JALGBA010000437.1 coordinate 131,428, forward strand.
CAGGCAGGCAGGCAAACTGCAGAACATGACATCATGTCTTGTCTTGGGGGGGAGAGAGAGAATTTCTCCCTCCGAGGACTTGGGATTAACCCTTGGCTGGCTGTCCCCCATTCTGCCCCCAAGCAAAGAAGGAACAACCCCTGGACTACTTTGGGGGGGACCTCGCTTTTGCGCCCCATTTTAGACTCGGTCAGAGTTTCAGTTTGCCCCTCTTTCATATGTGTGTGTGTGTGGGGGGGGGTTAGGGATGCCTTGGGTTTTTCTAGCTGGGCTCTTCGTTTGAAGGTTACCTTCGATGCGATTGTGTCCCCCATGTGATATTTATTTGGGGGGGGGATAGTGTTGTTGCATTTGAACCCTCTTGCTGCAAAAAAGAAACGTCGGCTTCTTTGTAAAGAATGTGAAGAATTGGGAAGAGCCTTGTCAGGTTGGAGCAGGGTAAAAGCGGAAGAAAGGAAGGCAGGAAGGCAGGAAGGCAAAGGAAGGAAGGAAGAAGGAAGGAAGGAAGGAAGGAAGGAAGGAAGGAAGGAAGGAAGGAAGGAAGGAAGGAAGGAAGGAAGGAAGGAAGGAAGGAAGAGAGAAAGACAAGTGGGGGGAGTAAGTAAAAGAGGAGGGGGAGAGAGAGAGGAAGGAAGGGAAGGAAGGAAGAAAGAGAAAGACAGTGGGGGGAGGAAGTAAAAGAGGAGGGAGAGAGAGAGAGGAAGGAAGGAAGGAAGGAAGGAAAAGAGAAAGACAGTGGGGGGAGGAAGTAAAAGAGGAGGGAGAGAGAGAGGAAGGAAGGAAGGAAGGAAGGAAGGAAGGAAGGAAGGAAGGAAGGAAGGAAGGAAGGCCATCTTGTGATCAGCAGATGAAAATCGGCTCTCCTTGAGTTCTAGGTTGCTTCTCTCCTTGATTAGTTTCCATCCGTTGCTTCTTGTCCTGCCTTCAGGTGCTTTGGAGAATAGCTTGGCCCCCTCTTCTTTGTGGCAACCCTTTCAATATTGGAACAGTGTTATCATGACTCCCCTGGTTCTTCTTTTCATTAAACTAGACATTAAAGTAGATTTCAGTTCTGAGTTCTAGATTTAGATCTCTGGATTCTGAGAGAAAATCTTGCTTTTCTTGGGGCAACCTAAGAAAAAATGCTCCCTTATAGAAATTCAAAGGCCCCAGTAAGGAAAACAAAAAACAAAAATCAACATTACTTCCAAATATACAGCCTAAAAAGAGAATCTAATCTAATCTAATCTAATCTAATCTAATCTAATCTAATCTAATCTAATCTAATCTAATCTAATCTAATCTAATCTAATCTAATCTAATCCAATCCATGAGAAGTGAGGAATAGCAATGAGAAAAAAACCCCAAAGCTTTCTCAATATGTGTTGTAGGGGAAAGACAACTTTTTGATTAGCTGCATTCATGAGCTGCAATGTATGTCCTATCTTTTTTGTGAGTCTACTTTTGTGTCAGTCTTGACCCTGGTAAATGCCTGGACTATTCCTTGCAGTTTTCTAGATATCATCTTTGGAAGAGGTGGGTCCTTGCCCGCTTCTTCTCCAGGCTGAGGGACAGTGACTGATCCAAGGTCACCCAACTAGCTTTTATGCTAGTTAGAACTCATGGGTCTTCTGATATCTAGTCTGGTGTCTTTAACTACTGCACTAGGGTGTCCAATCTTGGCAACTTTGTGGACTTCAACTTCAAATTGGCTGGCTGGGGAATTCTGGGAGTTGAAGTCCACAAGTCTTAAAATCGAGAAGGTGGGGGGAGGGGAAACCATCCAAAGATCATTAACAACCGGACTAAAAGAACACTCCCTATTTCCATCCCAGCTCTCAAGTTTATTTTGTCAAGTGGGGAAAATCAAATCCTGTTTTATTTTGCTTTTTTTTTGAGAGAGAGAGAGAGAGAGGTCATTTAAAAAAAGAATTGTTGATTTTCTTATGAAATCGACAAGTGAAACCTAGCATTTTCTGGTTTCAGGCCCCCATGATTTTGTACATGATATTGTCAACAGCCCCATGTTTCCGCCAGTGATGTCATCATGTTTCCAACGCAGAACCCTATTTGTTGCATATTGTACAAGCACAAAAGTGATTCACAAAGCCCTTTCAGCTTGGACGGTAGGAGGGGGACAGTGGGAGCCCTTAAGCTGGCCACGATTACTTTTTTTTAAGGTGGAATTTAGGGTTTGTGGGAAGAAGCAGACCTATCAAAAGCAGCTGCGAGCTAAACGGGCACACGGATTTGAAAAGTGGCAAGAAGTGATTAGGGTTGCCACCAAGCCAAGGGGCTAGAAGAAGCTCCAGAAGCTTGTTGGCCATCTCCAAAACCCATCCGGACTATGTCGCAAACATGGGAAATAAAACATCAACCATTGGTGATGCAATTTCCTACCCAGCCCAGGCAGAGAAACAAATAAATATGGTGCAAATTCCTGATGGAGGGCTTTACATAACAGCAAGCAAACAAAATCCAGATTGCCTACACCACCCCTAATTAACATTGCCCATATCCCTGAGTCATTGACCTTCCCTACAGCAGCCAAAGCCAATATTTCTTTTTTTATATATAAAAGATACATTCCCAGTCCTTAAAAAGCTGCACATCGGCTACTTTTGGCAAAGACAGATCTGCAATATTTTTCAGATAAAATAAGTTGAGGGAGAGGATAACAACACCTGTTATTCTTTTTCCCAACTCTGAATCCTTAAGGAAAATTTATCTACACCAAGCTGGATGGATGGACAGAAGGACGGAAGGAAGGAATCTAACTATATGTATTCAAGGAAGGAAGGAAGGAAGGGAGGGAGGGAGGGAGGGAGGGAGGAAGGAAGGAAGGATTCCAAATTCTCTCCTTAGCTATAAGCTAATAAATTTGGAAGAAAGGATTTCATTCAGTGCTATATAACCTCACATGAAATTATTCATAAAATCATTGCCAGCCATGAACACCTCTGAGACAACAGTCTCTGCAGCAATCTATTAGGTCCAAGGCTAAGATCAAACAAAGTTTGCAAACATGGCTAGGGTGAGTGCCTGTGAAATGTTTGAAAGGGTATATTTCCACAGAATATTCATATCCATATTTCAGGTTAGTGATACCTCTTGAAGATTGGGAAGTCACAGTAGAAATTTATACCTAAGCTCTGGGCAACAGACTAACCAGCTTCACACATTTGGTTAAGCCATGATGTAGTGATTGGATTACGCAGCTGTGCAAACCCATGATTTAAGTCTTAATAGGTTGTGTAAATCCAACACACAGAAGATCTATTCTCTTCTGTCGGAGCCCAGTCAACTGTCTGACCTAAGGAAGGCAGATTCTCATGGGACTATTACATCTGTCTTTGGGCTGAGAGATGTTTCTGTGATCTGACCTTAAGATCATGTGAAGTGTACCGCTTTATAAAGCCTTAGTAAGACCACCCTTGGAATACTGCATTCAGTTTTGGTCATCACAATATTAAAAAGATATTGAGAGTCTGAAAAGAATGCAGAGAAGAGCAACAAAGATGATTAGGGGACTGGAGGCTGAAACAAACGAAGAACGGTTGCAGGAATTGGGTATGTCAAGTCTAGTGAAAAGAAGGACCAGGGGTGACATGATAGCAGTGTTCCAATATCTGAGTGGCTACCACAAAGAAGAGGGAAGACAAGAAACAATGGATGGAAGCTAATCAAGGAAAGAAGCAACCTGGAATTAAGGAGAAACTTCCTAATGGTGAGAACAATCAACCAGTGGAACAGCTTGTTTTCGGAAGTTGTAGGTGCTCCATCACTGGAGGTTTCTAGAAGAGACTGGACAGCATTTATCTGAAATAGTAGAGGATCTCCTGCTGAAGCAGGGGGCTGGACTAGAAGACCTCCAAAGTCCCTTCCTACTCTGTTATTCTGATAGGACATTATCCATCCTATATGTCCATCTTCTCCGTCCATCGGGAATTTAAAGAATCCTTCTGCCCTAAAATGTCTCAACCGCCCTTCAGCTGAAACTCCAAAATCCATTCCCTCCCCCACAAGCCTTGGATTCTCTCCTCCCTTAAAGAAAAAACGACAACAACAAAACCAGCTTTGACTATAAAAGTTAAAAAAAAAAAAAAGACAAACAACAACAATATTAGCGCTGGCAGTCCCGGTCCTTTCGCTCCTTGCCATCACTTCCTGCCGCCAGATCCTATTCAGTGCTGAAATCTATCCCTCATTCAAGGCAAGAATGCATGCCTCGAAGAATAATTAGCAAAATGAAGCAATGCAACTCTTCAGACTCGTTGGGAGAGAGACGCAAATTGGTTCCAAATAGCAATCAAGGAAATTTGGCTTCCCCGGTTGTCGAGGGACTGCGGTGGCCACAGCTAAGAGAGATTCACAAAGCTTTCCAGCCAAAGCAGTGGGTGAATTTAGACTAACCCCCTCCAAAAATAAAAAAAACCACCCTCCTTTCTCTCTCTCTCTCTTTCCCACCCCCTAAATTTGGCAGGGAGTCCTCCTTGGTTAGTTGAAGGTTCTGGTAAAAGAGAACCAATTTACCTCTGAGAGAAAGCAAAATAATACGGGTTTTTTTGGTCCTTCTTCCTGTTTTAAGGATTATATGGTGAGAACCTTAATAAGCGGTACAGACATTAAGCTTTTGTTTGTCTGCCAGCATGCCTAAGGGCAGTTTTGCAGTCTCTAGCCTTTTTTTAAATTTTATTTTAATGAGTGATAATTGCAGAACCTTCATAATCTCTTGATTAATTCAATAATGGCAGCCCCGTATCCTTGCTTGATAAATTCTCTTGCACGTAGTGGGTCTTCCTTAAAAGCGATGGAAGGGGTTGAGACAAAAATATCACACACACTGGGACTTTTCAGAAGAGAGTTCTCTCCCTCAGTCTGAGCAAACCATGGTTAGCTACAAAGAAGGCCCCTCATCTCTGAAGATACGATCAGTCCATGGTTTATTCGGTAAATTATACAGTACAGGTAGTCCTTGACTTACAAGCATTCATTTAGTGACCATTTGAAGTTACAGCAGCCCGAACAAAGTGCCTTACGACCTTTTCCACGCTTACAGCCTCCCCACTGTCACGTGATCCAAATTCAGACGCTTGGCAACTGACTCGTATTTGTGACGGTTGCAGTGTCCCGGGCTCCTGTGCTTATCTGTTGTGTTTGTCTGACAAGCCAGGTTCACCTAACCACCATGTTACTAAGGAAACAACTGCAGTGACTGCAGTTTTGCCCCCTTAACAAACAACTGCAGTGACTGCAGTTTTGCCCCCTTAACAAACGGCGGCAGTTAAGGGGGCAAAACTCACTTAACACCTGTCTGGCTTAACAATAGAAATGTTGGGCTCTGTTGTGGTCCTACGTTGAGGACTGCCTGTAAAAGAATTCCTGGACACTCCATTGCCCCTTCCCCAGATTTCAAGCATCCATTTAAAGACCCCACTCCAGTGGTGGGATTCAGCCAGTTCGCACCAGTTCGGCAGAACCGGTAGCTAATTTTTTGTTGCCCAGGCCCAGAGTGGACTTCCGGAAGCGGCATCTCCGCAGAGAACCGGTTGTTCACCTATTTGAATCCCACCACTGCCCCACTCCCCACCACCCACAAAAGGTGGGGGCACAGTGAGGCAAAGGGCATTTACTGTCCGAGAAGATCTCAAAATTACAGGCGGACGTGAGATTGTACCCAAGGATGTCGGAAGCAACCGAGGGGGGAAGGAAAACTCCAGCCATTTGACCATAAGTGGCCGGTTTAATCAAGAGAAAGTCCGGGGTGGGGTGAGGGGCAAGAGAGAGAAATGACAGGAAGAAAATGAGGTGGGTGTGTATGGAATTAGCCTTGTTGAACAAGGGACTTAGCCATTCCAGAAATGCATCTTCATTGTTGCAATTTTTCATGCTTACTTAGGTCTGAATGCTGCAGAAGACAACAGCTCGTTATGGGGAAGGGAGGGGGGGAAATGGAAGAATGCAAGGGATGGGGGTATTGGGGGGAAAGCGTAGGTCCCAGAATACTCCTGGAATTTCAAGGAGAGGGAGAAAAAACCCTGCTGTCACTTCTTGCGGTATTGTGTAGCAAAGTGGAGATGACCATTGGCCAGTCAGAGAAATCTCTCTTCCCCCCCCCCCCCGGCTGAAGCCATGCAAAGGACTTTTAAAAGAATGAAGATTAGAACATAGGTTCTGTTCTTTGACGGTGCAAAGCCTTCATGAACAGCTTGCCTTCAGAAGTTATGAGAGCTTCATCACTGGAAGCTTTCAAGAAGAGACTGGACTGCCATCTGTCAGAAACTGTGTAGGCAGGGTCTCCTGCTTGGGTGGGGGGTTGGACTAGATGAGCTACAAGGTCCCTTCCAACTCTGCTTTTCTCATTCTAATTCTAATGAGGCGCTCCTTGTTATCGCCCTTGTTCTCACAAACCAATCATACCTGGGATGTCAGAAGAACAAGATGGCAAGATGGGCAACTGACGAAGCTTCTCGGATGGCTTCAAGAAAAAACAAAGAAAGTCCAGTTGCGTTCCAGAGTCCTGGATTGGTGATCCACCTCCATTTCCTGGTCTCTCTTCTCCTTCTCCTTCATTAAATTTATGATGATGGCTGGTTGCATAGTCAGCCAGATGTTTAGACTGGATTTGGCATTCTTGTCTACTAATTGAGTCCTTCCCAAGGACCTGGGATAGACAGATGCTCTTGTTTGATGATCTTCGAGGTATCGTCGCAGGATGTAAGCTGGTCCAAGTAAAGTTGCCCTTTGCAATTGACCGATGAGGATTTTGTCAATGCCGACGGTGTGCAAGGGGTGCTCCAGAAGCTTTGGGATCGCATTCAAGGCTCCTATTATTATGGGTAGCAACTTTGCTTTCTTTTGCCACAGTCTTTCTACTTCTGCTTGCAGGTCTTTATATTTTATAATCTTCTGCAGTTCTTTCTCTTCTACTCTGCTGTCTCCAGGTACGGCCACATCCATAAACCTTAAGTCCGGGGTGTTATGTGGCAGGTGCTTGCCTGTTTGAATTATTATTCTTTTCACTCCCCACCTCAAATCATTGAGGCTGTTTTCTAAATTGGAGAAACCTCAACACGACACACCAGGCACAGAAGTGGAACAGCAAACCAGCTGTTGTTGGTCCACGAATTTGTTAGCAGAGGTTTCCACCGATATTTGTAATAAAGCACAAACCAGGATATGGAGCGGCTAATGAACAGATTGCCAGATCATAGAAATATAGATCATAGATCATATGACCCACAAAGGGTCATGCAGTCACCCTTCACGATGACAAAATAGATCAGGAAGGATCGATTCTGGGCTTACAGATCAGTTAGATTTTCCGACGTCTTACTGTTTTAATAAGTAAAAGTTATTCTAGGTTAGCCTGCTTGAACAACGATAACAAAACTGTGTGCATGGAATAAGAGGCAGGAAAGAAACCAGAAGTAGGTTTTGATGTTCAATCCTGAAAATAAACCTACGGGCTCTACATATTCTTACAGGCACCATTTATTCTTCTTTATTGTCTACTAAACCTCACATCTGGGAAGCAAGAAAGTGAATTCCTGCCGGTTTCAACCTCTTCTTCCAGCTGAACTCCTTTGAAGAACTGGTAGCTTATGGATCTGGTGGACTCCAGTCCAACATCAACTTAACAGGGGTTATAGCCAGACCCTATTTCCAGTTCTGAGAGGCCTCAGAGCAGAAGGTGGAAATTAAGGTCTATATTTTTTCCCCTCTTCCATTACTTTTGTCCATTCAATCCCCAAACCAGGACAAGTCTGTTAGTACTTCTTCAGGCTACATCTTATCAAAAGCGTACATCTGTGTCAACTAGAACTTTGGCCTCTTCATAAAATGTGTTAATCTGAAAAGTATGACTAGATGCCTCTGGATTTTCTGCTACCACAGACTCCTTCACCCCTTGACTCCATCAAAGTAGGTAGCCCAAGAAGTGGGCCAAATCCTTGAAATAATTTAAGGTGACATTTCAGTGGATCTGCTTTTCAGCCTTGGGTGAAAAACCTTGATCTATCTGCCTTCCAAATACTACTAGCCCCTGCCTTTGACAAGGGCATTTTCCACGGGACGGGGTCACCGGTTGCCTCCAGATGCCCTTAATTAGGGCTCCACACAAGCTTGTATTTGGTGGGCACCAAGTTGGGGAAACCGCCCTGTTCGGATGGGCAAACTCGTGCCAATTCCCTTTCCCTCCCACCACCTTCTCTGTTCTCTCCATGCCTTTGTTTTCCTTCCAGTTTGGAGGAATGGAAGGAAAGCCAGGGTGGGGGCGTGGAGGGAGGGGGGAGAAGAGGAGGAACTGGAGTCAAGATGGGAATTGGGCTTCATCAAACTAACACGATGGAGCCTCCGTTCTTGTTGGAAATTAAAAGCAGAAGCTGTGGAGCGAGAACAAAAATCTGCATTACGTTATACGGCAAGTTTGGGGATTCTTTTCTTTTCTTTTCTTTTTTTTCCCCTTTCCCCCGAAGATCTCTCCTTCACCTCCCCATAATACATTGATTTGAAACTCTGCCAAGGAGCATCATCAAAGCGATAGCAGAACGTTAGAGGAAGAACAAGATTTCTGGAGCCGGGAAAGAGAAGAGAAGCCGAGAGGGAAGGGGAAAAAAAAAATGAATTTTAGGAGGTGGGGGGGGGGCAGACAAGTGCAGATGCTGGATCCTTTTTCGGTGCCAGCTCTAGAGACAGAATGGGTGTGGGTGACTGTTTCTGTTGTTGTGTTGTTTCCTGAAGTGTAGATACAATTTATTACGGTAGCTGCCGCCAACCAGCAAATTGAAGAACAGCAATAAAAGATGGGATGGATTTTAGGAAAGCTTAGTTTGCAGCTGACCTGGCTGGTGGCTTCACTCTGCATCTCTGCAAGGCTCCCTTCCCTCTGCTTGCAAACCCCAAATGAACTTGGGGGCCCTCAAGAGAAGGACGAGGAGAAAGCAAAGGTGTCAAGCTTAATTTGTTACCCAGAGTCATTTCAACTCAGAAGTTCAGCTGGACAGCCAAGCTTGCCTTTGTTGAATGGCATTCTTAGAATCCTAAGGCTGGAAAGGGACCTTAAGGTCTTCTAGTCCAACCCCTGCAGATGACCTGGCTGAGCCCAAGGGTGGGGTCAAATGCACCATCAGTTTGGAGTTGTTCTGCTCCCCTAAGAAACCTTAGTCCATCCCCTCTTCAAATCCATTGACTCTTATCTGGTGCCAATATTATCTGGACCAGGAATAGTTCAGTTTCTTGAGTACAGGCTGCGTGGAATAAACTCTTAGTGCTTTTGAACTCTATCCTGGTGCCTAATTTCCTGTGCCAGCAACTCTTTGACCAAGGCAGGAGTCCTTATACCAGGGGTCTTCAAACTTGGCCCTTTTATGACTTGTGGACTTCAACTCCCAGAATTCCTCAGCCAGCATTGAAGTTGAAGTCTACAAGTCATAAAAGGGCCACGTTTGAAGACCCCTGCCTTATACCATCCTGGACAAATGGTTGTCCAATCTTTTCTTGAAAACCTTCAGCGATGGAGCACCCACAACTCTTGGGAGTCTCAAGCTGTCCCACTGATTAATTGTTCTGCCAGGAAATTTCTCCTTATTTCCAGATTGAATCTCCCTCTGATGAGCTTCGGCCCATTGCTTCTTCTCCTGCCTGGGGTGTTTGGGAGAACAAATTGACCCTCTCGTTTTCTGTGACAACCCCTCGAGTACTGGAAGACAGCTATCATGTCACCCCTAATCCTGTTCTTCGCTAAGCTAGCCATACCTAGTTTCCTTAGCCAGTCACCATGTTTTAGCCTCCAGTCCCCTAATCATCTTTGTTGCTCTTCTCTGCACTCTTTCTAGAGTCTCAGCATTTTATTTTTTTTATTGTAGCAATCAAAACTGGATGCAGTCTTCTAAATGTTGTCTCCCTTATGCAGTGGTACTATCGCTTCTCATGATGTGATCCCTCTGTTGATGCAGCCTAGAACTGCGTTGGCTTTTCTAGCAGCTGGAGCACGCTGCTGATTCATATTTAAGCGGTGAACACCTAGATCCCTCTTACAGTTATTACTGTCAAGCCCAGTAGAAAATGCAATTGTAGCCTTATTGCCAAAATAATTATCTAGATGAGCTGATAATGGTCTCCGAGAGTCCACCTGATTTGAAAAAGACTTTACCTCTAACTTGAGCGACCAATGATAGGGCCAACTTTAGCTGAAGCTGGCACCTATTGTGGAGACTAACTTCTGAAATCTTGTAGTGAAAACATACATCATAGGATTGACATTAGAAATGAGGCTTTAGTGGGGGGAAGACGTTGCCTTAAAGTGGAGCATTCTCTGCAGGGATTTGTCGTGGCATCCCAAACAGAAAATGGGCAAGCATGAAAAACTATGTAATTTACCTTTTAATTAAAGGTGCATTTGTTAAATACAGCTAATGCAAATATCTGGTATGTATTTAATAATGCCCTCTTTTGCCACATGAAAAATGATTGTTTGATGGCTCTTGATTCTTAGCTTGTAACACCTCTGATTGAACCTTAAAGAGAAGGATAATGAAAACGCCCTACTCAATACAACGGGTTTACTCCCCACAGCTGATACTTTGGGGGACCCAAGATTCAATCTTGCCCTATTTACATTTGAAGCACCCCAGGAAATCTGCTGATAACATAATCTCTTGTTTGTCTTACCTTCCCTTTGATTAACAACAAAGCCAAACAATGGAAACAACTTAGAAATTTGCGCATTGTGGGCCTATCTAATGTGGCTGGATCCTGGAACGACAAATCGACAAACATAACGTATAAATTTATATGTGCAGTTGATTTTTTTTTTCTGCTTTGCAAGCCCAGCATTTTATTTTAGTTTGGTGCTGTGTTTGCGAAGCCAGGATGACAAATTAAGTGCCTTGCAAATGTCTTTCGAATATCTCTTGCAAATGAGATTCAGTATATATGTACATTTTGTTTTCCTCTTGGCGAAGTCCCATTTGGAAGAATCAAGCTGAAATTGCTGAGGTTACTTTTGACTTGATGGTCCCACCTAAAACAGTCATCTGTAGGACAAGGAAGAGGGCCGTAGTGCCCCACTTCAGAAAGGTGCCAGACTGGGGACATTATTCACACTCCAGTCAGATGGAAAGAGACCGTCTCTAAGTATTTCACATGTGAATTTGGTTCACACCAGACAACAATCTTCTGTCCACCAGATGTGAACGTGACCTTGATCTTTCAAACTTTCTGTTCTAGAAAGTTTATTCCATGTCAGGCCACCACAACTGATTCCTCCTGGGGAAATGGGGAGGTCACTGAAAACCGACTCATCAAGAACATGATGAGGTTGGTTTGAGCATTCACGTAGCGAGGTTTTCTCTCAATATGAAGTGCTTCCAAGTCTTTATTATATTAGTTTTTAGAACAAGCTTTGGTATGTAAGTAGTGTTCCTTCTCATTATGCGGAAGATGATTTGAGGCCGGTCTTTTTCAGGGGAAGTCACTGGAGATTGGTGCGTGACTTTTGCAAGGAAATATCTACTTGTTCGAACCGGATGGGATGAGAAAGACGCTTTTCCAGATCACACATAACTGGCAAATCTTTAAATATTGGTGGCACCACTTCCTGCTGTTTTGCAAGAGGAAAAGGCAGAAAAAAAACATTGCATTAAACCTTTAACCCCGCTGAATGTGCCTTGAAACGGTCCATGTGTGTGTGTGTGCAGAGGCCTCTAAAATGTTCTTAAAGGGAATTGGTTCTCCCCGTGGTGGTCAAAAATTGTAAAAGGAATCACTGGGAAAACAAATACGCAAAAAATATTCCCTTTCTCGCAAGGTCAGACATGCGATTTGGCAACGGAGGAATCCCATTACATCCTTATTGGCCAAACGTTTACAACTGCAACACTGAACACATATTTGGGCATAGAACACACTGTTATTGGTGGATTTGCTGAAATAACACGTCTAGTGGGAAATGGGGTGATTTGCTAAGACAGTAATTCCTGCTATTTTCCTTTGTAGTGTCTGAGCACAACTTTGGGTAATCCACCACATCAATTTCTCACCAGTTCATAAATCTCACAGACTTTGAAAAAGCAGGAGAAGGAAGAGCACTGACGCCTTTGAACGCTGGTTTTGGAGAAGACTTCTGAAAATCCCCTTGGAGGGCCAAGGAAACAAACAAATAGATCATCAAACAAATCAACACAGAGTTTTCATTGAAGACACAAATGACCAAGACTCAAATTATCCTACTTTGGAGACATTATGTGAAGACTTCGCTCTCTAGAGATGGTTCTGATCCTGGGAAAGGTGGAAGGAAAGAGAAGAGGATGAACAGCTGTGAGATGGAGGGTTTTGGTTACAGTGGTGATGTGTTGAAAGACCTGAAGGACCAGGTTAGGGTCAGGTTGTCATGTAGGAAGTCTATATAGGTGGTCACCAGGAATCAACGATGACTTGAGGGCATATAAGCAAGCAAGCAAAAGTCATAAAACGCATAGAGTTGGTCCTTGTTAGATGAAAACTGAGAATAGGCATCAGTATTACAGGTAAGTCCTCAACCTAGGACCATGTTTGAGACCCAAAATTTCTGTTGTTAAGCGAGACAGTTGTTAAGTGAATTTTGACCCATTTTACGACTTTTCTTGCCACAGTTGCTAAGAGAATCGCTGCAGTTAAATTGGCAACACGGTTGATAAGCGAACCTGGCTTAACCCACTGACTACTTCGCTTGTTAGAAGGTCGTAAAAGGGGATCATGTGACCCCGGGACACGGCGACCGTCATAAATATGCGTCAGTTGCCAAAGCGGCTGAATTTTGATCACTTGATTGTGGCGATGCTGCAATGGTCGTGTGAAAAAGGGCCACAGGTCCCTTTTTCCAGTGTCGTCGTAACTTTAAAGGGTCAGTAGAGGAACTGTCATTAAGTTGAGGACTACTTGTAGTCTGCCTCTGCAGGATCTAATGATTTTAGAAAACCACAATCTGGATGCATGAAATGAAGCTTGTCTCTGGTTGAGTTCACATGAGTCACGAAGCAGAAATGATGGAGGTTTCCGAGAACCATCAAAAGCCAGACCACCAATCGCTTTCAGCTCAATCCTGATGGAGCCTGCTGAGATCTTCCCAACTAACATTAGGTTGAGAATTAAGCGCCCATCTCTGGCTAATCTGGTAGGCAAACATTGTCAAGTCACCTTTCGGTGGGGAGTCTTGCCTACTTTAGGACAGCTTGATTGTCTAGCACACAACAGCCTCAGATGGACACATTTCTTCTCTCTGGAGGGACAGTGTAACATGTCTCTGCCAGATGTGAACTCAGCTGGAGCCAAGGAAATTCCCTTCACAAGCAGGAGAATTTGGGAAAGCACCCCTTCTCAAACCTGCTGCGGTGATTTGATTAGCGCCCTCAAGGTGGTCCCGGAACTGGGTGGGAGAGGGTGGATCAAGCAGATCACAGCCTTCCTGTAAAATCGGTTTTCCTGTATCCAAAGGGGGGAACCTCCAACCCAATTGCCGCTTGCAAAAGGGAAGGTTTTAATCAAAGAAGGTGATACCGTCAATGGGAGAGCAGATCCATTTAGTGCAAGAGAAAGGCACCTCAGGACTGTGTGGGTGGGACGATAGGTTTAAAAGTGTGGTTAATTCAGGGATTAATTCACCAGGCTACTGGATATTTTTGCTTTAGATTCCCTTCTTTTCCCAGAAGTGGATCACTAAAACCCTTGGAACCTTTTTTTAATTTTATTTTACTGAGAAAAAGGTTCTTAAAGGATGAAGTGAGGAACAATAGAGGATGAACTATTCTAAACATTCATTGGTAAGTTCTGATTGTATTTGAAAAGCCACCTTTTTACCTAAGGGGAAGGTGTGTATACTGATGTAATCAAATAGTTTCCTCCTCCTCCTCCTCCTCACATGCTACTACAATACTATAATTAAAAGTGTATTATGGATGGCAACGATGACTATTTTTATGCGTTTGTTACATCAAGATGGTTGTTGAAATTGGTTGCAGTCTTTTATCAACACACAGAGCCACACAAACATGAGAAGCTGCGCTCTTGGCAACCTTAACACATGCTCTAATCCTGATTTATTTTTAGCCGTTCTCTTAGTGAAAAATCCAAGTTCAGAAGAGATGAAGCGCAGGAGAGAACTACTACAAGAAATGACCCAAAACGCAAGGTAGGAATGGGAATTCTGCCCTATCTTGAAGAAAAAAAGTGATTTGCAGCCGAGTGCTTACACTTAAGAGTGGATGTTGGAAAGAAAGAAAGAAAGAAAGAAAGAAAGAAAGAAAGAAAGAAAGAAAGAAAGAAAGAAAGAAAGAAAGAAAGAAAGACTTTGACACATTTCGAGATTTATTTCCTCTCTCTTCCCTAGTGCAACTTTTTCCCCCTCTTGCCTGGCAATATTGCGTTGGCCAACATGCAACCGAACCAAACCACCAAGAATCATACATTCTTCAACAGGCACCGGATCATTCTGAGTAGGAGAAGACCTGCTCGGAAGCGAGAAAACGGCTTTGAAATGTTAATTAAATAAATGCGGGCCGAAGGGCTTAGGAGGTGAGCCTTCTCCTGTGGGGCAGGAAGGCTGGGAGAAGGCATGGATATTGGCGGGATGTGTGTGTGCATATACGCCTCTCGTCTGGGTCTTATTTGTGCTCCTTCTGCTGGGAGTCCAGGATGTCTCCCCAGGCTGGTGCCTTGGAAAAGATCCTTTTTGCCAGCTGAGCAGATCAGGGAGATGAAAGCATGCTTTTGTGACTCTGCCCGAGATTCCTAGGCGACGGACATCACCTCACACTGGCATAGAACAATGACCAGCCTGGGTCCCTTGCAGTTGTCTCTAGCTGATGTCACATCTATCATGGCCATCATACTTAGGGCGGGGAGCACACACACACACACACACACACACACACACACACACACACGCCCCATGAGACTGGCTTTGAAGTCTCCTGAAGGAGCGTGCCTACTGCCCTGGCTGTCCACTTATCTTATTCCCACTTGTAAGGTTGGAGAAAGGGTGAAATGGACAGGAGCAAGGCTAGAGAGCTTGAGAGTGCCACAAAAGTGGCAATTCTCTTTGAGAAAAAGCAGAACTCTGGTGGCAATGCTTGAGATTGGTGAGAAGGTTCTCCCGAGAGCTTATGAACCTCAGAAGGAAAGGAAGTGGAAATAATAATGAGAAGAGCCATTACATGAACAAGCTCTTAAAAGTTTAAATCCCGGGATATCTGTTGAATTAGAAACATTCAACACTCTTTCCAGTTTTACACAACAGAATAACAGAATTGAAAGAGGCCTTGGAGGTCTTCTAGTCCAAGGGTCCCCAACCCCCGGTCCGTGGACCAGTACCGGTCCGTGGCATGCCAGCAACCAGTCCGCACAAACAAGGAAAGCCCCATCCGTGGGATGCAGGCAGCACACAAAACCACGCACTCTCCGGTCCGCGGAAAAACCTCTCTCCACGGAACCGGTCCCTGGTGCCCAAAAGGTTGGGGACTGTTCTAGTCCAACCCCCTTGCTCAAGCAGGAGACCCTATGCCATTTTAGAGGAGAGGCCTTCCAATCTTTTCTTAAAAACCTCCAGTGATGGAGGTTTTCTGTTCAGTTCTGGTGGTCCTCACAGCCATGTTTGTCTAGATCTTCTTGGCGAGAATGTAGAAGTGGTTTGCGTTGCCTTCTTCCACAATGATTTCAAGTGTAGCCTAGAACCCCACATTTGTCTTCTGGCTTTTTGAGGGATTCAACGTCCAACTCCAAACCAAGCTTGCAGGGCTTACAAACCTGGACCAGCTCACGTCTGGTGTTCCAACCTTAGCAACTTTTAAGATGCGTGGACTTCAACTTCCAGAATTCTCCAGCCAGCCATGCTGGCTGGGGAATTCTGGGAGTTGAAGTCCACAAGTCTTGAACTCCACAAATTGCACCCTAAGGTTGGACACCCTAAGAATTGCACCCCAATATCTGGAGGTTGCACACCGCCTTGGGTGAGAACCTTCCGCTACATCCTTCTCAAAACAGGTTGTTTCTATCTGCCTGTGTAGGTAGACGCGTCTCTGAACGTGCATTTCTTTTTTCTTTCCTAGCCTCCAGCCCTGAGGTTCTTCCTGACCAACCTTCAGCCCAAGATGGGCAAGAAAGCTCCCTCCAAACTAAAACTATTTGCAAAGCCTCTCACGGATAATCCTGGCTGAAGATCAGGAAAGCCAAGGGAGTAACTGGTTGATCTTTTTGTTATTTTTATTTTCCATGTGCCTGGGTAAATTTAGTTCCCATAAAAGTGAGGAATTGTCAGCACCGACTTTAGAAGCAAGGCCACGATGGAGGCAGCTGTTGAGCAGAGCATTCAGCACAAAGCCCCCTGAATCCTACCCCAAAGCTCTCCACCCCCTCCGCTGCTTTCCTCGCCACATTTGGTCTAGACTTCTGTTTTCTGCCCATGTCAACAGTTCTACAGGAGGAGATTTCAGAAGGCCTGAACTTTCATCTGCCTCTTTGTACTTAAATCTCCGAAAGCCGGTTTCTTGCCCAGATTCTCATCACATGTGAACAGAAGCGCGGACTTCTGCAAGCCACGTTTGAATCCCTGCTACTTTCTCTGTCCCCTTTGCCTGCGATGGTGACTCCATCTGAGATTTTTATGTAGCTTTTGGGCCCACTGAAAATGGGGCTTATTTCCCCCCCCCCGTTTCTTTGCAGCCTTGAGTTCTAATACAGTTAGGATTATATTCCAAAGGCATTCCAGATAATTAGTTTCATGATGCCTTAAGGCAGAGGTCCCCAACCTTTTGGGCACCAGGGACTGGTTCCCTGGAGAGAGATTTTTCTGCGGACCGGAAGGTGTGTTGTTTTGTGTGTTGCCTGCATCCCACGGATGGGACTTTGCTTGTTTGTGCGGACTGGTTGCTGGCATGCCGCAGCCCGGTACCGGTCCTCAGACCGGGGCTTGGGGACCCCTGCCTATCCCATCATGTCTGACGCTCGGGAGCGGTGCTCATCTCCATTTCCAGTGAGCCCCCACCATCTGAAGACATTTCCATGGTCATGTGGCCAGCATGACTGTATGCCAAGGCACTCAGAATGTTGTTATCTTCCCACCGAAGTGATACCTATTTATCTACTCACATCTGCATGCTTTCAAACTGCTAGGTAGACAGGAGCTGGGACAAGTAGCGGGAGCTCGCCCATCATGCAGCACTCGGGTCTCAAACCCGGGATTTAGCTTTCCAGCTGACAAGCTCAGCATGTTTTATCACTGAGCCATCACACTCCCTAAGGACAAGATAGACTGCCAGTTTGGTGTAGTGGTTGAGGCACCAGGCTAGAAATCAGGAGAGTTCTAGTCCTTCCTTGGACTAGATGGATGACCTTGGACCCCGTCCTTCTCTCCCTAAGAAGGAGCAGGCAATGGCTCCTGAAATTTAGCCTCTAGGTCCCCAAATATCAAGAGACATCACAATGCAACGATCACGCCTGCTCTACACACAAGTGCCATCTTTGCATTTATGTATTACCATAGTTCAGATAACATAGACATGTTATTATTTCCATCCATCCGTCTCCAAAATGTCAACAAAAATGCCCTTTTCTAGGTCTGCATTTTCTGCAATCTAGTTTGGTGGGAAAGCTCAAATTCAAAGTAAATATTTTCACGGGACTTCGGGAATAATGTCAGATAGAAAGCTACCTCCTCCGATTTGTCCAACGGATAACATTCTTTATCTTCTCTCTTACCTCTCTAAGAGTTGGTTTGCAGTTTTTACCGAGGCTTCCCTCTTGATTGGTGGGACAGAGAAGGAAAACCAAGCATTAGGTTTGGTGTTTTTTTGGGTTTTTTTCCCTTTGAAAGGGTTGTCTGAAATGCCAGGAACACAGTCAGGCCAGCTATGCCCTCTTTCTCCCTCCCTTCCAGTTAAATAAACTGTGAAGCAGAAATAGACACTCTCGCAAAGCTGTCATCATTTATGAAAGGGTGTGAAAGCCGAGAAAATAATTGCCTATTTAGCTTTAGCAATATTGCACAGTTTAAACGTAGCAATACTGTATGGCATAATAAGCTGAATTCAACTAGACTCGAAAGCATAAAGTTGAATCTCCCTGCAACCCCCAAATAAACACGCACTGTCTAAAATGGATTTCAGAGCTGTCTGCTCTATTAGGAATACGTACAACAAGCTTTTAAAAGTGTGTGTATTGACACTGGGCAAGCATCTAATTTTTAAAGGAAGAAATTCTAGGTCATGAAAAGCAGTGGCTCATTTCATACTAAAGTTGTGCTAAAGGTAAAGATTTCCCGCTGTCCAGTCGTGTCTGACTCTGGGGGCGATGCTCATCCCAGTTTCCTAGCTGAGGGATCCAGCATTGTCCGAAGATGCTGTTGTGCTCATGTGGCCAGCATGCCTGGCACACGGAACTACGTTACCTTCCCAGTGAATTCATCTATCTATCTATCTATCTATCTATCTATCTATCTATCTATCTATCTATCTATCTATCTATCTATCTATCTATCTATCTATCTATCTATCTATCTATCTATCTATCTATCTATCTATCTATCTATCTATCTATCTATCTATCTATCTATCCATCCTATCTATCATCCATCCATCCTACCATCCATCTACCTATCTATCTATCTATCTATCTATCTATCTATCTATCTATCTATCTATCTATCTATCTATCTATCTATCTATCTATCTATGCATACACCTAAGAGTAAACACCAAAAACTTCCCCATGTATCAAAGGAAGGAAGGAAGGAAGGAAGGAAGGAAGGAAGGAAGGAAGGAAGGAAGGAAGGAAGGAAGGAAGGAAGGAAGGAAGGAAGGAAGGAAGGAAGGAAGGAAGGAAGGAAGGATCTTACAAGGTAACAATGAGAAATGTTGCTAAGATCACTGCATGGGTCCGGGTAATCACCAGGAATCAAGTTTGACTCAAAGGAGATTTGGGGTCTTATTCTCAACTCCTCAAACTGGGGGTAGGTTTGGGGAATTTGGTACGATTATATGCACAAATCTAGCATTAGACTTTTTTTCCCTTTTGGTCATGTTATTTGGCAGCTTTAGTTCAAAGTTGCCAAGGGTTGGTCTAAAAGGCAGATGTTAAAATGGAAAGCTGCTGCTGCTTTGGGATCTGCTAAAAAGATGTTCCAAGGTGGTAGATCTAATGCAACCATGAGCTGGTTGGAATAAAGCTTCATGTTGATCTGAGAGTCAGATATTCTTCAGAACTCCGCTTCATTTCAGAGAAGGTCTCGCCGATAGCGATAGCTGGTTCCAATTTATTCACTTCTTGGAGGAGACAATAATCAGGGAAGGAGATAAATAATGTTCAGATGGAACAATTAAATTTAATTATCTAAAGACGATTTGTCTCCTTCCCTGACTATTGTCTCCGCTGCATGCCTATAAATTGGATCCAGCTATCAAGAATCTGAAGTCTTTCTCTTTGAGGTTTGCACAGCTACCCAGATCAAAATCTCAACACGCTGATCATGGTTGATCTGAATACAACTTGAAGTCCCTTTTCAATCTCCCATCTTTGTGGATTTGACACTGCAGAATCCTCACTGCTCAAGTGTGACTACTTAGTTCAGGGTTCCCCAACCTTGGCAACTTGAAGACGTGTGGACTTCAACTCCCAGAATTCCCCAGCCAGCCATATCTTCAAGTTGCCAAGATTTGTTGTTGTTAGTTGCAAAGTCGTGTCCGACCCATCGCGACCCCATGGACAACGTTCCTTCCTGTCCTCTACCATCTTCTGGAGTCCATTTAAGTTGCCAAGATTGGGAATCCCTAATTTAGTTGAAGCTGTGGACTATGTTCTCCATGTGAGCCAATGAAAAACTCAGTGGGAGGTTCAGGAGAACAACCAAGAAAAACGAAGGAAGGTGTTCAAAGTTCAAAGAAAGAAAAATGCATGCTCATCCCTTCTATAGTCTAGAACCTCTTCCCAATATTCAACCAGGTTACCACCTTCCATTCGGGACTAGATTAAATTCTCAATTAAGAGTAATTGACGTGTCGATCCATTTATGATGCACGATAGCTCTGACATGTATTTCTTGTAGACATCAAAGATCCGGTGAAGGAATTCTTTCAAAAGAACTAACAAGAGGCTACAGACTGTACTGCTTGTGGTCCGTTACTTTGCTGCTTCTAAATCTATGAAGGAAGTCCAAACTTTCAACAAAAATAATCTAATATTCAAATAGGAATCACCTGAAGTCAAAGAAGGGTTTGTTTCAGAGAAGAACAGACAAATCCATTCCACATCACCATTTTGTCTAGGAAAGAGAAAGATCCAGGGAGGGAGACATGATGAACGCACATACAACCAGCACATCTACTTTGGATTTTGTTATCGTAATTTTTCTAAGGGTGACTTAGAACTGCCACCACACCCTCACCAGAAAAAGAAATAATTTGCTATCATACTTTCTGCCCATTCCATAAATCCTTCTAAAATTCCTGCTTATGATATGGTAACCTTGCATATTTCATAGTATACATTTCCAAGGGTGGGTGGGTGGGGGGAAATGCATTACGGCAGACCTGGTGAGTACAGTTTAGTGGCCACATTCTGTTCTTAATAAAGGGGTTGGGATACTCAGGGAAGGTCTGAGATAATTCTTTTTAAAACGCTTTTGATCTTTCTCTCCTATTTTCTTTGGGTAATCTCACCCCGGATCTGTACAAGACAGCATCGTAGCCTTAAGATTAGCTACAAATCTATGAAGGACGGAAAGCCCATAATACCTTCTGCAACTTGGATGTAGTTTGCATTGATTCTTTGGTTTCAATTAATGCTTGGCGCCAGTGGAGCACCAAGGATGTATAAGATTTCAAGACATTTTTAAACATTGGCGAGGTTCCACAATTAAGCCATGGCTTGTTTTCGCACTATGGGTAATCCTCGTTTAGTGAGCACAATCAGGTTTGGCAACTTGGTCATTAAGTGAAATAGCTGTTAATGAAACCACCACGGTGCTTATTGTCTGACTTCAGCTTTCCTTTCTATTGGAGAGCTGCGAAGGATGTAAGTGTGAGGACTGGCCGCAAAGTCTTTTTGTCGCCACTGTTGTAACTGCCAATGGTTGCTTAAAAAGACAGTTGCTAAAAGAGGACTATCTCAATTTGGTTGAAGAAGCGTGGTGCTTGATTCACAAACAGCACTAAGCCGGAAAGATTATCAAGTCCTAAAATCCAGATATCTTGTTAGAACCCCACAAATCAGCTCATACCAGTTCTAACCGAATTAATTGGGTGAATCATCTGCCTTTTGGGTCTTATTTTCCAATTCTCTAATTTCACATCATCAAGTTGAGCTACACCCCCTTAACTTTTCTTCTCCCAGCAGGCTTCTGATATTCATGTGAATCTGATCCAGATATTTTTCTCTGTCAACATTTCAATCCAGGAAGGACAATTAACCAGTGAAACAGCTTGCCTTCAGGCGCTGTGGGTGCTTCATCACTGGAGGTTTTTAAGAAGAGATTAGACTGAAATGGTATAGGATCTCCTGCTGGAGCAGGGGGCTGGACTAGAAGACCTCCAAGGTCCCTTCCAGCTCTATTCTGATTGTGATTCTGATTCCACCTTTGGGAGCCCGAATGGACTCCGGGCATCTTAGCTGCATAAATCATCAAACATTATGTGTCAAACATCAAACTCTGGTCCAAGAGCTTCATTGACCTTCCATGTTCTCAAGGAGGCAACCGTATCATCTCCAAGAGATTAGCTGAGTGGCCACTGGTTGTAGTGTCACCTCCAATTTCAACTGGAGCCATCTCTTCCACTGACGGCAACTAAAGGAGTGTTACTACCCAATCTACAAAGACCATTTAGGAGTCAGCAAGGACACATGCTGGTTTTTTTCTGAAAGTTCTGACTGTCCTACGGAACATCTCCCCTTCACATGAACTTTCAAATCTTCCTAAAATCGTCTTTTTGCCTCTGGGTCCGAACCCTTCAAGAAAATGGTGCAAGGAAAGCAACTTACCTGTAACTCACTTCTCTGGATTCTCTTAACTTGCCAGTTGTCTTTCTTCGTTGCAGGTGCTTTTGTTTCTTTAAAAAAAGGTGCTGCTACATAAATTTCTGGCGTTCTCAAAGGAAAGGAAAAAAAAAAGAGAGAGACTTCTTCTACTATCAAGTCAGGAATTTGAGATTGTGTTTAATCTTCCCTAATCTCCCCTTTCTTCCATTATCCTTTCTCTTGTTAACACTATGCTGTAATGATACCGTATTGTTCCCAATGGTGAGGGGGGAAGAACAGGGGCTCCCAGCCAGCAGGAGGAGCACAGCTACTGAGAGAAACAGTTCCCTAACAAAGCAGTGGAAATGTACACGTACCTGTAAGATACCTGTCTGAAGATTGTGGTAGCTGCACCAGACTGACCCATAAAATTAATAATAACTTCTTAAAGGGCCACCCGGTATCTCAAGACACTGAATTTTTCTATGCCAAGCAAAGCATGCAACTCCATATCACATTCAGGAGCAAAAGTTTGAATGATATATTAAATAATTAAATATTGGGGTGGGGGGGAGAGCATCAAGGACTGTCTTTTACTCTTTGCATAGCTCTGTATATAGACGATGCCTCCGAAACTGCTCGCACACAACACTTAAATCTACTCTGCAGGCAGCTGCTTTTGTGCATTATGGAAAAGAAAGCAATTCATGGATCAACCTTCTCTCTCCCTTAGGCAGCTTGCCTTGCTACGTGTATATATAAGGGCAAAGCCTTGCAAATTTCTTTTATTCTCTCAGCAATTTAGTGTGGCTTTTAATTGACAGCAACCCGGATGTCTGGAAATCCTATTTCAGCCCGATTTGCTTTGCTGTCTTACAGGGCTTGTGGTTTAACCCAGGGGTCCCCAACCCCCGTCTGTGGACTGGTACCGGGCCGCGGCAGGCCAGCAACCGGTCCGCACAAACAAGCAAAGCCCCATCTGTGAGAGGCAGGCACCACACAAAACCACGCACTCTCTGGTCTGCGGAAAAATCTCTCTCCACGGAACCAGTCCCCAGTGCTCAAAAGGTTGGGGACCTCTGGTTTAACCTATGTTGCAAGATCTGGTCTGCAATATGCTGGGTGATCACTAGATGACGAGAAAGGAATACAGAAAAGCAGAACACTTTGATGCCACCTAGTGGACATCTGAATATTTTCAGCTATTTTTGCTGCAGCAATTAAACCACTGTACGTGTCTGTAGGACATTTTGATTCAAAGCAGCCCCCTGATCCGTAGGTTTACACATCAGCATCATCCACTTCACAAGGCCGGCACAAAGCACGCTTCGAGCTGTGTGGACGAAAAGCAGGATGCCAGCCTAATATATAAACACTCTTTGATATGGCAAGGGCTGTGCTTGGATCGGTTCTACAAACTTTAAATCACTTTCTAATTGCATTTCCCATCAGGTTTGTTCCAAGGAAGTTTTTGTCCTCTTTTTTTAGTGCAGTGAAAAAGAAAAAATAGTTTCCAGTCAAAAAAAAATGCCCACCGTGATGCAAGGGAATAAAACACTCCTCTGTCATTTTTAATAATTTACCTCTAGCAGATTATCTGACTAGTGTTTTCCGTCTGGATGCAGCGAGGAATTCTATTGCTGTCTTCTGCTCCTGGGTGCATTAAAGCCTGATTGGCTTGACTCAGCAGTGCTGTTGAAAAGAACATTTAAATGCGGATGGCTTTGGGCACTTTTCAAGATGGCATCGTGTGCAGACACCGTGACTCCAATCCCTGCAGGGAATTGCAGAAAGAAGACTTCCTGCAAAGCGTTGTTTTGGGATTGGAGCCTTAACGACAAATAAAGAGAGCTTGAGAATTAAAGGGAATGTGATTGATGTTATTTACATTTACACACACACAGTTGCAGGGCTGAGTTCATTTTTTATATAAACGTTCATCCTGCTTGGGGAAAAGATCAGCCTGTATGCTTACACTTGGCTTAATTTTCTGGTCCTTCTCCCAGGTTTCCCCCCTCCCCTCTCATTTTGAATTGCAATCCTTCAAAAGATAATCCAACTCATAAGCCTTGATCTGGTTCCTACATTGTTGAATTAGACACGGATTATCCTCTATTATGTGTATTCACGGACGGGAATGGGACAACTTGGCACGGCCAACTCACCATGGACAACTTGCTGCGGCACAACTTGCTGTGGAACAATTGAACAATTCTATTTAATGATTTAAAATAAATAAAAAGTTATTTTAATTTTTGCCATTAACATTTCATTCTGTCCCTCCTTTTGCATCCTTTCTTCAATGATTCTGTTTCACCATTTCTTTGATATTAGTGTAACTGTTGTCCCATGGCGAATTGGCCGTGGTGTGTTGGCCATGGTGAATTGTCATAGACCCATCATGGACACGTCTCTCCTCCTGCCCCAAGACCGTGATTCCCAGAACTCAGGTTCAAAAATATGACCTCCAGATCAAAAAGTCCGGAGATGTTCCCCCAAAGGGCATTAGTGAAGAAAGATGGGACCATACTCAGCAGGATAGCTGTGTTTACTATGGACCACAGTTCTGTTAATAGTAGCAGCTAACAAAGGGACCTCGCGGCCAACGAAACATGCTATTGGATGTACAAGAGTAATTCTTCACAATCACAGAAACAAAACAGCAACTGGGAAGGGAAGGAAGAAGAAAGTTAACAACTCAAGTGTCACAGCGGATGTTCTCTTCGCACACCTTTGACAGCAAAAACTGCCTTCTGCACATCTCTCCATGTCTTTGTGGCCGTGGAAACAGAACTAAAGGGGAGCCTTTCGGTTACCACCAAATTTAATTTTTTGTGCGTCTAGATGTTATAAATGGGATAGAACCACCTCCTGATAGGAAGATGTTTTCGACTTTCAACCATACTTGGGTGAGGAGCGTTTTTGGACCAGACAGGGCAGAAGATGGAACCATGCCCACGTCCCCACCACCACATTCAGGAGCACAGATGATAAGCACTGTAGAAAGGGAGATTAACCACAACCGTGGACCTTATCTTAGGATTTGAAAAGTGGCAGGTGAGACAATAATGTGCAATAGAGGTTCATAGTGTTTTTAAACACCCTGGAAGGGAAAGAGCAATTTCTCTGATCATTTATGGTGAATACATTTTTTCCCTCCTCTTTCCCAGGAACAAAGAATCCAATTTAGATACCTGGATCTCTGTAAAAGGTACACCAATTCTTAGACAAAGAGCCTGGCGCAAGACTATTCATCGGTGATGGCCACTGAGAAAGCTTCTGAAGAAGAAGTATGTGGAGAAGAATCCTAGCTAAGAGGATGATGGGATGATGGGATACTTGAATTCAGATAAAATGTTGCTCTCTTAAAATAGGGCATCATATCCTTGCTGTAGTTAATCCTGCAGCCACCACAAAGCATCCTTGCTTGTCGTTTTCATGGGAAAGCTCTTCTTGAGTCAGCAGTTGAGAAGTCTTCCCAAAATAATATAGTCCGACAGATACTACAATTGATCTTGGTCAACAGGCTGAAATAGTATTGCTGTTAATGAAATTGCTCATCAAAGAGAGGAAGATGGAGAACTCAACGGCTCTTATACGTTCTGCCTTTATGTCTAAGCTGCTGTCTGAAACCGGCCGGGCTGCAGATAAAAGTCTCAACCCCAGCCATGGAAGATGTCCTACTTGGCAACTTCACGATCCTGGTTCTTGCTGTAAATCCCAGTTCTGTAAACTAACACCTTGCATGTTGGAAAAGGCACTAGTATTGGTCTACACGACAAAGACAAATCAGCTACAGAAACCGAGAAAGAAAAGATACAGGAGGAAATTCAGGGAGGAAGTTTGTGGATCAAATGAAACAAGACCATGTCATGGTGAAGGGACGATTAAGATCAACCACAGGCCTGCATAGATGGTTCTCGAATTCAGGAAGAGATGCTTCACAGTTCCTCAAGTTTGTTATCTGCTGAAATACTCCAGCAATATGTCTGTTCAGACAGTAACATCATCCTGCCTGCTGATCCAGGTCTGGCTTCTCAATCAATTCTGATCACTTAGTATACTTTGGGCGAGATGAGTCCATTCCCTGCAATATTCTTTATTTAAAACATTTATATACAGGTAGCCCTCCACTTCCAACAGTTCATTTAGTGACCGTTTGAAGTTATGACGGCACTGAAAAAAGTGACTTATGATCATTTTTCAGACTTACGGCCATTGTAGCATTCCCCATAGTCACAGATTTACATTCGGATGCTTGGCAACTGGTTCCATACTTATGACGGTTGCTGTGTCCCAGAGTCATGTGATCCCGTTTTATGACCGCCTGGCAAGCAAAGTCAATAGGGGAAGCCAGATTCACTTAACAACCATGTTACTAACTTCACAACGGCAGTGATTCACTTAACAACTGTGGAAAGAAAGATCATGAAATGGGGCAAATTTTACCTAACAAATGTCTTGCTTAGCAACAGAAATTTTGGGCTCAGTTGGGGTCATAAGCCGAGGACTCCCTGTGTCTGCTTATCTTATCCTGAACCCAATCAGCAATTAAAATAATATCAATATGAAATTGGAGGGATGCTAGCAGCAGTCTGAATGTTCTTAATGCCAGCCTCTCGCTGTTTACGTGATCAGATTTTCTGGGCCATCTTCCTGGAAAATTAACTCTGTTGCTACAGGGGATGACTCCTATAATGATAAGAATGGGGTGTGGATCCCCAAGTAGTAATTAAGATATTACCATGTCTTCTCCTTAACATGTAATCTGAAACGGAACAATGCAGCCTGGATTATAATATGTAGATGAAAGCTGCAATGTGGACAATATCTTCTACAGCATTATTCATTTAAGAACTTAGACTTAGCCATGGTCCAAGAGATTAGGAACGGTCTTCCAGAAGACTCTTACACAATTCTGTGAACAATTTCAGATGCGGTCCCCTCTTCTCTAGAGATTCTGGACAAGAGATACCAAATCAAAAGTCATTGTAGGTGATTGCACACTCTTCATCCAAAGAAATCTTCTTCTTTGCACCTTTTTCAGGCAGAAGGTGGGGGGAATGAATGTTATTAGGTTGTGCTTTGTTCTGGGTCTTTGCTAAGTCCCTCTGTGCTTCCACTAGAATGTCTACATGGGTTTCTGTAAAGTCCCCTGTTCTGTAGGAGAACGAGCTGAGCAAGAAGGTGGGGTTAAAAGTGCCATCAGTTTGGAGTCACTGCATAGCCACAAGAGACATATGAGGACTCTCCCTTGAATTCTGTTGACCCTTATCTAGCACCAATTTAGCTTTGACCATTATAAGTGCAATAATAAACTCTTCTGTGGTTTGAACTCAACAAATGCTCTTGGTTATTAGCACTGGATATGTTCAATGCTACTCTTGTTTATAGGAAAGATGAAAACTTGGTTGGTCTGGCAGAGGTTTCCATTTTCCTCTTGGAGATAGAAAAGGATGGTCATTGCTTCCCAACATTGAGCCAAGTCTGTAATAGAAGGCAGAATGAAGTCATTCCCAATCCAAGCAACCTTACAGCTGACTCCCAATAATTGCTTATCTGTGTACCTTCCAAAATCCATGGAGAAGTAGAAGGAAGAAGATAGATAGATCAGGGAAAGGAATCACAAGGCCTCGTAGTAAAGCACAGCTCTTAAAAAAACATCAGGAAACCAACCAATCCTGCCACTTGCCCAAGTTGGATCATTCTACGACTGAAGTGCTAATGAAATGAAAGGTTGATTCAGTCCTTCCTACCAAGAAGAGGTTTTTATCCCAAAGATAAAGTCTGATCTCTTAAGCTTTGGAGAGAGAAAGGATTTCAGCTTCCTACAGATTTTGAACACCCACAATATTCTGTGTTACAAAACAGCCAGGATGGAATTAAGACAAAGAGGAGAGTTTGTTCAAAGAATTAAAGGCAATTTCCTACTTCTCCAGGTACAATGAAACAGAAACAGAAACAGATTAACAGAACGTAGAATTTGTGAGATTGCCATGGGCCTTTCCCTCTCCAGGAGAACCTCTGATGTAGTCCCAGCATTTTTTTTTCCAAGAACGCACCACCACCCCCTTTCTCTCTCTTTTGCGCTGTTCCGACTGAAAAAAAAAATATTATTACATATTGCTTCTTTATCCCTAACCAGCTTTTTTCTCGGCTGATCAAAAATTGAATTTCACCACCCCCAAAGGCTCCTGGGTTTCACCCTCACTTACTGAGGTCATAACAACCAGGTCTTGTTGTCTCTTTGGTAAAATAAAACACACACACATACATACATACGCACGCACGCACACACATACACACACACACACACACACACAAATGTACAAAAGCAACACACTGCCCAATACGCTTCTGGCCCACAACGTCTGGCATGAAAGAAGTCTGTTCAGAAGGAAGCATTGGTGATGAGCTTTCTGCTCGTTGGAAGTTGGGTAGTCCTCGTTTTTGTTCTCCTTCTGGTGTCCCTCTTCTCATACTGTTGTTGCTGGGCCATACCGAAACAAGAGAGGGGACGTGTCTTTGATTCGGACGTAGAACCTCCCGTTGGGCCAGGTCTTTTGGAGCGAGAGGGGGAGAAAATTGCTGGGGAGCCACTGTTCCACGTCATCCGATACGAACACTAATGCAAAGTGGCTCAACTGCTCTTCGCTGTAGCAGACAGAGTTGGCATTTCCCAGGACTTTGCGCGAGACCTCGTTCGTCTCCTGGACCACCAGCTTCACCACGTCTTCTGCCGACATCTTGTTAGTGAGGGGCAGCTGTGAAAAAAAGAGAGGGAGGTGAGACCAAGAGGAAGGGCATGAGAGAATGAGGGTATTTTCCAAGTAGCTGCTTAAGAGTGCAGAGAAGAGCGACAAAAATGTTTAGGGGACTGGAGGCTAAAACATATGAAGAACGGTTGCAGGAATTGGGTAGGTCTAGTCTGATGAAAACAAGGACCAGGAGTGATATGATGGCGGTGTTCCAATATCTCAGGGGCTGCCACAAGGAAGAGGGGGTCAATCTATTCTCCAAAGCACCTGAAGGCAGGACAAAGAAGCAATGGATAGAAACTGATCAGGGAGAGAAGCAACCTAGAACTAAGGAGAAATTTCCTGACAGCGAGAACAATTAGTCAGTGGAACGACTTGCCTCCAGAAGTTATGGGTGCTCCAACAATGAAGCTTTCTAAGAAGAGATAGGACAACCATTTGTCCTATCTAGAAGATAGATAGAAGACCTCCAAAGTCCCTTCCAACTCTGTTACTCTGTTATTACCTAGATAATACATTTATCAAATTAGAACCTCATATTTTTTTGTTTTGTACTTTCTTACAATGTGTATTCTTGGTTTTTCTCTCTCCAAGACATTTTGCAAAGCAGAAACTCCAGTACATAGATAGAACCACATCTAGATGTAATCTCAGACTTTGTCATGAAACTAAAGAGACTTCTGCTCCTTCTGGCTTACTGACACCGAGGAGGAGACCCAAACTAAAAGAGGGACAGGGCTGCTCAGTCTTGGGAAAAGCCGTGATTTCCCCACAAGCATTCCTTCATTCTCAACATTGCACCACGATGCTGATCAAGCGGAACCAGGAATTTAAGGGTACCTTGACGCCGGTTTCTTTGGAGAGCCCCGTTTCGTATTGAGCGCACACACGTACGATGAAAGAACCCGGCAACCTGGCCCGGTTTGCTACATGTCCCGGCTCAGAGGTCTCCCGGAAGGTCTGAGTCCACTCTACTGAACGTGTCCGAAACACGGCCCCCGAGCTCTCGGCGTGCCAATCATGGCTGAAAGCTGATCTCGTTACGGTTGGCACAGGGCTGCAGTGGGCAGCAGTCCTGCTCTCTGTTGGGGAGCTGTCCACCGAACCAGGGCAAGACTTCCTGGCCCCATGGCAAAAGGGTTTGGGGAAATCCAGACTGCTGGTCCGGACGCAGTAGGCCTGCCTTTTCTCCGTGATGCGCAGCAGTTCAATTTGCCGGCTGGGAAGCACAAAATCACTGTCGTATTGCTCGGAGAGGGACTGAGGCTCCTTAGGAGGCATGGTGGGCATCTTGAGCTCATGGCTCTGGAGGACGTCCGGGGCGCTGTCCCTCAAAGGGCGGGGAGTTCTCCTCCTACAGCATTCGAGGCCTGAAGACGAGTAGACGAGGTCCAGTTCCCGAGGGCTCTGGGCGCTGCTGGAGTCATAATCGCTGTCGGTGGCTAAGAACACTTCTGAGGAGCCCTCCTCATCCGAGACCCCGTGCGAGTCTGCAGCAAGGAGAAGATACAAAGGTAACTGCAGCCCCTCCCTCTCCCCTGTTTTCAGGTGTCTCCTAAGGACAGGCAGTCCTCGGCTTACAGTCTTTCGTTTAGGGACTGCTTGAAGTTACAACGGCACTGAAAAAAGTGACCTACGACCGTTTTTCACACTTACAACCTTTGCAGCAACCCCCAGAGTCACGCGATCAAAATTTGGATGCTGGGCAGCTGACTCATATTTATGACGGTTGCAGTTTCACGGGGTCACGGGATCCCCCTTTGCGACCTTCTGACAAGCAAAGTCAACAGGGAAGCCAGATTCACTTAATGACTTTGTTACTAATTTATCCACTGCAGTGTTTCACTTAACGACTGTGGCAAGAAAGGTCATCAATTGGGGCAAAACTCACTTAACAACTGCCTCGCTCAGCAACAGTAAATCTTGGGCTGAATGGTTTTTTCATTTGGTTCGTTCAAATTTGTCATTTTTGTTTGATAGATAGATAGATAGATAGATAGATAGATAGATAGATAGATAGATAGATAGATAGATAGATAGATAGATAGATAGATAGATAGATAGATAGATAGAGAGAGAGAGAGAGAGAGAGAGAGAGAGAGAGAGAGGATAGGGGTTATTCCTTGTTTTTCCTGGAGAGTTTCAATAGCCAATTTTAAGGCAGAAGTCACCTGCCAGAAGAGGGATCCAACTGGTAGCCTACGAGGTCCCCTGTAAAAACATAACACACACTCACCAGAGTTGAGCTTACGGCTCATTTCAGGAGACGGGGTTGGCGAGGGAAGGAAGTCTAAGTGAGAAGAGGTCGACTGAGTTGTCTCATTTTGTGCTGTGCTCGATTCTTTGATGAACCACACAAGTGGGAGGCCACCAGATGGTTGCTTGTACCGGGCATGTTGCAAGGCATCCATCATCCAACGCATTTCTCGCCAAATCTCTTCCATTTGCTGCCCAAGAAAAGGGAGCCAAAGAATCAGACATGAATTTCAGAGAGCTGCAAGACCCCACATTTACCATACTTTGCCTATCATAGGTTTCTGATAGAAACCACAATCGTGTCCAAAAGCACCATCATCCAAAACCCAAAGCAGAAGTTACAATGTGTTAGACACTCCATAAAAAAGGAATGGGTGGTGCACGGTAAAGCCAAACCATTATGTTGGAATGCTGACTGTTAACAGGAACAAAATTACCTCAGTGCTTCCTAATGACCTCGATCTCAAACCAGCCTTGATCAGTATTTAACTTGGTTAGGAGTTGTTTTGTACAGATGGGCCTCGACTTACAAGAGTTCGTTTCGTGACCATTCTAAGTTACAACAGCACTGAAAAAAGTGACTTGTGACAGTTTTTCACTCTTACAACCATTGCAACGTCCCCACAGTCACATGATCAAAATTCAGACGGTCGCAGTGTCCCGGGGTCATGTGATCACCTTTTGCGATCTTCCGACAAGCAAAGTCAATGGGGAAGCCAGAGTCACTTAACAACCATGTTACTAACATAACTGCTGTGATTTGTTTAACAATGGTGGCAAGAAAGGTTGTAACATGAGGTAAAACTCACTTAACAAACTGCCTCACTCACCACAAAGTTGTGGTCAGTTGTGATCGTAAGTCAAGGACTACCTGTACTGCGATACAACTTTTATGTTTTCCTGCATTTAATTAATGTGTTTATTTCTTTTATGTATTTTTGCTTTTTAAATACATATTTTAGCTTTTAAAAGAGTTTTTAACCTCATGTGTTTTATATTTTTTAGCTTTTTAAAATGTTTTTTAACCTTGTGTATTTTAGATGTTTAGCCTTTAAACTTACTAACTGTTTATATTCCATCCTTCTTAGGCTGATCTATGACCATGAGGTAGATTTCATTTGATTAGTGCGGCCTAGATTCTATTGACACAACTAGGACTTACAGCTTGGGCAAGAGGTTAAATACCTATCGATCCCACATTTTCTGTCTCATATTTTCTGTCTCATATTGTGGATCGGGATTCTGATAATTCCGATAAGTGGACTAAATATTCTTATGTTGAAATGACAGAAATAAAATGCAGGCCTTAGCAGGCCTTCGGAGTTGTGGAACCTTTGATAAAGAAACCACAAACTTACAGTTGAGCATCTGATCGTAACCACAGGATGCGCGCGCAAGTATTTTTGTAACATCTGTACCTTATCTACTATAAGCCAGGTTCCTGTTATGCAACCAAGTGGAACTAAGAAACCTATGTATGCTTGCTTCCAAATGCATTCGGGGTTCTTCCAGCCTTATGGCAGGACTCACCCTTGTCCAGTGCTAAAAAAACGTGTTACCTGCCTGTTTATTCATGCTGAGCCACACCTGTTTCCTTACTTCACAATACCTGTATATAATCCTGAACTTGTTGGTGCCGCTGTTTGGCAGTAGTTAGTTCTGAGTCCGAAAAGGCCTCCCTGAGGCTCTGTTGAGAGAGGAGCGATTCCAGCTCTAGAAATGCAGATACTTGGCAATACTGGCTAATGAACTCGTGGTCGTAAATGAAGAAGTGAACTAGAAAAGAAAGAGAAGGAAGGACATTGGATGTCATGGGAAAAAAAAGCATCAAAGAAGCAGAAGCTGATTCTTGCATTGATTCAAACGAAAAGAGCCCTGCTATGATTTTTGATCTCTAGTTTAAGTGGCATTTGATGATGGGAGACCTATTTATTGGTAACTTCAAAACTTCAGCATCTACAGCTTTGTCTGTTGGTCCCAAGGTGCTTTTTCAAGGGGCAACTTGGACTTCCTTGTTTTTCTTTGAAGGCGTTTCACTTCTCATCCAAGAAGCTTCTTCAGCTCTGACTGGATGGTGGGGCTGAAGTGGCTTCTTGGATGAGAAGCGAAATGTCTTCAAAGAAAAACAAAGTAAGTCCAGTTGCCTCTTGAAAAAGCACCTTGGGACAACCGTGATCAGGAGGACTGAGAATCTCCACGGACCTTTGTATGTTAGTTATTCGTTCTTTCCAGATCGTTTTTCTTGATTCAAAAAAGTACACCTTTTCATACAAAGTATGGAAGGCATGCTTCAAAGAGAAAAAACAAATCAATCTGAGTTTATTGTAAAAAAAATTGATTGCAGTGTACTAGTTTGAGCTTGGCGTGGGAAAATGCCTTCTTTTCTAGAAAAAAGAGAAAGCGCAATGATTTCATATAGGGGAAAAAACACAGCAAAGAATAGCATGATGGAATCTTGCCTTCAAGAAGGAGGACAACGGGGTCTAGGACAACTCACTGTGGCCACCTCGCCATGGCTGAATCCAACTTGCTGCGGGACAACTGACCGCATACAATTCCACACGGGATAACTCAAAGCAAACGATGTTCTCCGCCATTGGTTCTTCGACATTATTTCCATTTTTGTCAGTGGAAGCAATGTCGAAGAAACAGGGTGGATAACATTTATCGCATTGAGTTCGCCCGCGTGGAATTGTCCACGGTGAGACGGCCGCGGAGAGACGGCCATGGGGAGTTGCCCACAGTGAGTTGTTCCATTCCGGGGACAAGGAATGAAGTCCTCCGTGCAGTTGCTCACCTAGCTCGAAGATCTGAAGAGGAAGGGTGAGGAAGCCAGACCGAGGGGTGTAAGGGGTATTCTGGCCAGGAGCAGTACACACATCTTCTGAAGGAGGAAGAAGTAGAAGAAAGGAGACCTGCCTTCCAAAGTCCAGAACTTCCTGACTGTACAGGCGGAAATCTTTGGCCTGAAAAAAATTCAACCATGGAAAATAGTTTTATTGGTGTGAAGTCTTACATTGTCATTGACTTTCTCCAAGCTCCCAGTTGAAGAGGTATGAAACAGAGAGGGGGCTTCTCGTTGCAGCACCATATTTATTTTTTATTGCACTCATGTTCTCCCTCTTCCTTTGATGCTAAAATATTGGCCCAAAGTTACTCCAAGGTTA
Organism: Azemiops feae; assembly: GCA_023970755.1. NCBI lineage: Eukaryota > Metazoa > Chordata > Lepidosauria > Squamata > Viperidae > Azemiops > Azemiops feae. Next base: position 165,566 of record JALGBA010000437.1, read on the forward strand.
CTCCATAGCTGTATGGTCAAGGGAGGACCTGAATCTGAACTTCCTGAGTCCATGTTTGATCTGTTAATCAGTGGTGATGGAGGAAAGTGGATTCATAAAGTTCTTTTTATATATATACAAAAACTAGCTTGTAATTCCCATCCATTCAGCAACTGCCAAAATCAACATTGTCCGCCCTTTCGGGGGGGCTGATATTGAGATGGTTTTTAATGACCAGAATGTCTTAGAAAAATATTTTGAACTTTCCCATTGTCACACAGACGTCTCATTAGATTCTGACGAATAATGTAGAATACAAATGCATTTTACTCGAGGTAGGAAGCAAAGGAATTTGAGCATTTACCTACCAGCAGAAGCTAATATTTTAGTGGCCATTTCCAAAGCTTATTCAATTTCCCCCTGAATTAGTTGGATTGAAGAATGCCCAAATATTATGACAATTTAGGGCTGTTTAATATTTTAAAAAAATAAAATAAAATCCCTCCAACAAGACGTTTTGTGGATTTTGAGCCTGACAAATAGACAAAGGATGTAGATCTGGATTAGTTAATATTTGTAAAGCTGATTTGCTTTAGAAGTGGGGCTTTATCACCGTTCAGGCTACAGATATGAGTCTCAGCTGTTCAATCCCCCCCCCCCCCGCCCAATGTAATATTTCTGGTCATTTAAGTGGTTCTAAAGTTTTATGGTGAATTGAATACTAAAATCTGGAGAGAGGCTGAGAGCAGATGTGGCTGAATTAATAATTTAACTTTCCCCAAAATTGAGGACATGCCCTACTGGCATTGCCAATCATTAAGAGATATACCGATGCATACTTATTTATTTGATCCATGTCCCTCATGTGAAGCTCTCAAGGAGAGGGTTACAAGTGGGTTGTTGTTCCCATGACAACAATTTTACATGTGAGTTAATTGGACTATTGTTAAATGCACTCATATCAGGTCATTTATATCAACAAGGCATCAACAAGATTGACTTGCCCAAGATCGGGGCCACTGGAAAAGAATTTCCATCAAAACTGCAAAGATGTCAACTTGGGTTCAGCCTTGGTTCTCATAGCTGTGACTTCAGAAGACCTTTGCCTAAACTTCATTGTTGTGGATTGTAAGAATAAGATGGGAGCGGTTCAGACATGCTATAAAATCCACAATATTTCTTTCTGCCTACCCCCATAACGTGGTTCCCACCTAGGATCTACCTCGTGAAGTGGGATGTTGACCAGTTGCATCAACTCTCTGATGGCCCCTTGGAGCTCCTGGAGAAAAAGCTGCTGAGAAGTTTCCAGTTCTTGCTCCGAGGGAACGGGGTCTTCCATGCTAGCCAGGGTCTGCAGCCATTCCCATTCCTCTCTTGAATGTGGGAGAACGGATAAATGCAGAGAGGAAATCAGGGAAGTAAATGCCTCCATATCCACCATAGGCAAGTTGATACAGACAATGGGCTTTGTAGTGTTGGTACTTTCATACTTCAAGCAGCAGACAACCCTTTTGCTTAACAAGTGCAATTGATATTCCATTCCATTAACTGTATACAGGTAATCCTCAACTTACAACCAGTCACTTAAACTACTTAAGATCCAGATTCAAAGTTCTAACAGATCCCACTCCCCCACACCAATGTAGAAAAAGAGCAGGCTGAGCTGGAAGGCGGGGTTAAATGTGTCATCAGTTTGGAATCCTTGCATTGCCACAAGAGACTCAAGTCCAGCCCCCTGTGAATTCCGTTCACCTTTATCTAGTGGCAATTTAGATTTGACCATTGGTTGACCAGATTCTTGTGTATGGGTAGCGATAATAAACTCTCCTGTGCTTTGAACTCAATGAAGGCTCCTGGTTATTTGCATTCACATGACCAAACTTTAGGCACTTGGCAACTGGATTGCATTTACGGTTGCTTGCAGCATCCTGATTTCACATGACTGTGTTTTGCAGTAGCAAATCACTGGTTTGGTTTACGACTGGTTGGGTTCATTTAACAACTACCTCAAAAAGTGTTGTAAAATCAAGTTAGTCAGGTGTTTTATGACCGTCACAAGTTACAATCATGATGGCCAGGCTCCATCATGATCCTAAATTAAAGGCAACCTATATTTCGCATTGTATATGCACAATTCATGACCTGGCTATATTTGGTTTTAAAATTCCCAAGCAAATCTGCAGGCAAACCATCAGCCCAGTTTCTATAACTTTGTCTGAGGTCTCTCTCCTCCCTTTGCCGTTTTGTTTTGGTCAGGAGATGAACTTGCAAAAGAAATCTCAGCTCAGCCTAATCTGGCTACAGATGTAGAACGACAGTTTGGAAGGGCCGCCAATAAAAATCAGCTCTCATTCGAAAGTCCTACCGAGATATGTTGGGATTGCTCCGTATTTTCACATGACATAAGATGTTGGGCAATTGTTCAGGCACCAATACTCGGATCTGGTCAACTGCGCTGCAGAGCTTCAGGTAACCCAGATAAAGTCCAGGGGGAAGCGCTTGGCTGCTGTTCTGGTGGTAAGCTAACTTCTCCTGGGGGAAAAAAATCATTAATAAGAAATGGGCATTGAGAAGATAGCCTGCCCTCCCCAGGAAGTCTTGCTGAAAAGAATTTCATGAAATCCAAGAAACGGGAAAAACACGACTATCAGGCACTAGGCTAGAAACCAGGTGATGGTGAGTTCTAGTCCTGCGTTAGGCATGAAAGCCTGCTGGGTGACTTTGGGCCAATCACCAGGAGATGGTAAGTTCTAGTCCTGTCTTAGGCATGAAAGCCAGCTGGGTGACTTTGGGCTAATAACCAGGAGACGGTAAGTTCTAGTCCCACCTTAGGCATGAAAGTCAGCTGGGTGACTTTGGGCCAATCACCAGGAGATGGTAAGTTCTAGTCCCACCTTAGACATGAAAGCCAGCTGGGTGACTGGCTTTCAAGGGCCAGGAAACAGCGCGTTCTATTTCTACCTCTTTCTACCTTAGGCATGAAACTGGCTGATTTTGGGCTGATCGCTAGGCGTGTGTGAGTTCTAGTCTCACCTTAGGCATGAAAGCCAGCTGGGTGACTTTGGGCCAGTCACTCTCTCTCAGGCCAGCCCACCTCACAGTGTTTTTTGTGGTTTCCCCAATAGGAGGAAGGAGGAGTAACAGGCCTGTTTGCCGCCTGGAGTTATTTCTTAAAATAATAGAGGTGGAACAAAAACTATCTATCTAAATAAATAAATAAGAACCAGCCTAGGCAGGGTTAAAAGACAGGTGGTTAAATAAGAAGCAAATCAAACTGATCAGTTTGAATTAAAGCTCCAACTGAATCATTTTGTCTGTAGTTTCTCGGTTCTAACCCGCATCCAAAGTCCTCAGAGACAGACTGGTAAGGCTGGGGAGTCACCAGCCACATTACAGAGGACCAGGTTTGGAGGAACAGACAGACCGAGGCTGCAATCTCAAGAAAGAGACAGGCAGCCTTGAACTAGCCCTTTAGCAGCTTGGCCTTGGCTAATCCTAGCAACCCCTTTGAACCAACGCTGGATGTTCCAAGAGCCTTTTGTTGTCCCAGATGCTTATCAGCAGCAAAAGGAAATGGAAGGGCAGAGAAATCTCCCAAGGGGTCAGGAAGAGAAGGAAGGGATAGGCAATCACAGAAGGGGATTCTTTGGCTAAGACCTGCTCAAAGAGTTCGGAAAACAACTGTGACCGGAAGCGGAGACAGCAAATGTCTCCACAATAATTAACTGAATCCCTGGTGGAAACCTCGACAACTGGAGACCCCATTCTTTCGTTTCTGCTGAGGGACACATACCACAGGGAGAAAGTAAGCCGTGAAGAACCTAAGGCTAAGGCTCTCCTGCCTCAAGAGAGCTTAGTGGGATCCGAATTTTAATTAAAAAAAGAGGGGGGCTTAGCCCCTTAATATAGTTTTAATGGCAGGGTTTTGTCCCGAATGATGAATAATAGCTAAATATAAGATTGATAAAGTCTGTCAGGCCACTATCTGTCTATCTGTCTATCTGTCTATCTGTCTATCTATCTGTCTGTCTGTCTGTCTGTCTGTCTGTCTGTCTGTCTGTCTGTCTGTCTATCATCTATCTAAATCTATCTAAATCTATCTATCTATCTATCTATCTATCTATCTATCTATCTATCTATCTATCTATCTATCTATCTATCTATCTATCTATCTATCTATCTATCTATCTATCTATCTATCTATCTATCTATCTATCTATCTATCTATCTATCTATCTATCTATCTATCTATCTAATTTATTAGCCACTGAATTCAGCCACTGGTATTTTACTTATTTACTTACTGACAATTATACATTGGCCACCCATCTTAGCACAGGGTTTTGTCCTGAATGATGAATAATATCTAAATATAAGATTGATTAAGTCTGTCAGGCCACTGGTATTTTATCCATCCATCATCTATCTATCTATCTATCTATCTATCTATCTATCTATCTATCTATCTATCTATCTATCTATCTATCTATCTATCTATCTATCTATCTATCTATCTATCTATCTATCTATCTATCTATCTATCTATCTATCTATCTATCATCGTCTGTCTGTCTGTCTGTCTGTCTGTCTGTCTGTCTGTCTGTCTGTCTGTCTGTCTGTCTGTCTGTCTGTCTGTCTGTCTGTCTGTCTGTCTGTCTGTCAAATTTATTAGCCATTGAATTCTGTCTGGCCACTGGTATTTTACTTATTTACTTACTGACTTAATTATATACCGGTATTGGCCACTCATCTTAGCACAGGGTAACTGTGAGCAGTTTAACCATGTTTAAACATTCAATGTATTTTCTGATTAGACTGGAAGCATCTTACCAAAATCCAAGCTCGAGGTCTCCTCTAGTCCACCCTGGCAGAGATAACCTACCTGGAGATACTCAGGACCTGTGACAGCCTCTGTATAAATCATTTCTCCTGCCATTAAAGCAGTATTTCTAAATCTTGGCAGCTTGAAGATGGGTGGAATTCAACTCCCAGAATTCCACAGCTTTGCTGCCTCCAGAATTCTGGGAGTTGAAGTCCATCTATCTTCAAGCTGCCAAGGTTGAGAAATGCCACATTAAAAGTGATACTCCCCCCCCCAATAACTGAAGGAGGACCTTGCCTTTTCTGCTAAGAAGGCCCAATGAGTTACCTGCATGGTCATGAGAAGGACATCCAGAGCTGTAGGTTCTTCGGGGGAAGAGATTGACTTGCGACTGGTCTGAAGCTTCGAGAGAGGGACCCAGCGAACACTCTCAAAAGTCTGGGTGGTCTTCACTTCTTTTAGGGTGACCACCAAAATGTTCCCCTGCTTGTCCTTGATGGGTTCGAAGAACACCTGACCCAGGTCTTGGATTCCTAGCAGACCCTACACAGCAACCGAGAGAGAGGTGACTGCCTCAGATGGTGTATCTACTACAGGTTTGCAGGCGCGCAATGCAGTTGGGCGTGTAAGTATCTAGGTCAGGGGTCTTCAGACTCGGCCCTTTTATGATTCATGGACTTCAACTCCCAGAATTCCTCAACCAGGGAGTTGAAGTCCACGAGTCATAAAAGGGCTGAGTTTGAAGACCCCTGATCTAGGTGGATGTTTCACGTTTTCCTTGGTAAGAAAATGACACCATTCTTTACTATGTATAGGTGGTTCTCGACTTGCAACCATTCATTTAGTGACTGTTGAAAGTTGCAGGTAGCCCTCAACATACAATAGCTCATCTAGTAACCGTTCGAAGTTACAACGGCATTGAAAAAAATGACTTATGACCGTTTTTTACAACGGTCGTTGGTCAAGGACAGCCTGTATGCGCTGGACAGGTGTGTCCTAAAATCTTTGGAACTGTTGTGTCTGAAAGACGCCGTTTTTACCTGCATCTGTGAGATGGCCAGCAGCATCTTGAAGCGCGTTTGGAGAACGCATGAGCAGGAAGACTGGGAGACGGAAACGCACTGTCGCAGCCATACGATTTCATCCCACATGCACGACACCTACGGCAAACACAACAAAAAGGGTGTGCACCAATCAGGCTAAGATTCTCAGGCTCTTCCCCAGGTTTGACACCTACCCCAAACCGAGATCAACTCTGTCAAACATCTCCTGTCCCCTTTTTCTGCCAAGATGCTTTATATATAAATATATATATATAAAAAGGCGTATTGATAGGAAGATTCAAAAGAGGCTATTTCGGCAGGTGACACTTCACTGCACCTCGTCAGAGGAACAGAAAGAAACGCTATCGCTAAACTCTTCAATAACAGCAAATTAAAACCTCCTAAAACCAGCAAATTAAAACCTGCTAAAGACAGTCATTATGCATCAAGCAGGGCATTATATCAAGTCAACAGCCTTAATTAACATATGGAGCTACTTTAGGTGAAGAATGCCTAAAGCCAGGGTGAGGGGGGGGTGACACTTCACATCTCCAGATGTTAATTGAAGCAGGAAAAACTGGTTGCAAAGGCAGATAGGTCCTAACACAGAGTCTTCCCTCTGGGAAGCTGTGCCGCAAAGGGCTTACCGATCGTGGCACACATGGCTAAAACCGTTAAAATTAAAAAGGGGGCTCACCTTGGTGAACCAGAGGAAATCCTGCATAAGCAAGCAGGAATAGGTGTCATCAATCTCCACCACCGGGATCTGGTCTTCGGGGGTCACCAGAATATTGTCATCCTTGTAGAAAATGGAGGCGAGATAGAGACCCCTGGGAAGAGAGGAAATATAGGTTGAAGGCCTTTCGCTTCTCATCCAAGAGGCTTCTTCAGTTCTGACTGAATGGTGGAGAACGGAAGGATTTAAATTCCTGGCAGGAAAGATTTATATTCCTTTCTGGCAAAGAGTGCTAGCAACCAGATGACTGCAAGGCACAGAAATCCTTCCATCCTCCACCATTCAGTCAGAACTGAGGAAGCTTTTTGGATGAGAAGCAAAACATCTTCACTGACTTCCAACGCTTTTTAGCTCAGTGGAATAAGGTAATAATATACAACCTCATTTTTTTTTACTTTTTACATAATAATACATACTACCCATTTCTACAACGACAAACCTATCTAACCAGCAAAACCCAAAACCAAAGTTTCATTTTTTCCCCACCTCAAGCACAAAGTCCAGAAGCAGTTTCCAGGCAGAAACAAAACTAATTGTATTCTTTTCTTTAATCAAAGCAGTCAGTTTAGCCAACTCTGCTAACTCCATCAACTTTGGCAACTATTCCTCTATTGTGGGAATCAAAGCATCCTTCCGGAAGAGAGAATATACTTGTGAAGGATTCTCTCACCATGGATGATGGAGAAAGACCTTCTCGCAACTTTCCCCCTTCATCCTCGCATGTCTGGGAAATACTAAAGTCTTTTTTTTTTAATTTTTTTTTTATTCAAATACAAATAATACAAACATAACACATATAAATCCAAATAAAAAAACAGTATAAAAATACAAATGTTACAGTGCACTCCCCCCCGAGACCATTTTTATGACCTATATTTCTTCTCATATAACAACTAACAATATACAATATATTTCAATTGTGCTCTTACTCCCTCCAAAACAGCACATGTTCCTGAGTAAGTTTATTCCCTTTGCCTTCCACCAACATTGTTTTTATAAAATCCTCCCACATTTCATTATAACTATTTACTTTAATTATCCCTTTTTTAAATTTAATTTCTGTTGTTAATTTATCATTTATTGCCATATTCCATATTTCATTAGACCACTCATTTCTTTGAATAACCCAATTCCGTCTCCAATATTTAGCCATCACTAATTTAGCTGCCATTATCAATCAATTCCTTTTTTGCTTCACTTATATCTTGTTTTTCCACCAGTAACAGTAATGCAATCCTCGGTGACATATCTAAATTTACATTCAAGGACTCAACAGAAAGTTCAACAGCCACGGGAGCAGATACAAAATCCTATGTTCTGGAGAACACCTCTCCCTCCCCCCAAATCTTCTTACCTTTTCAGGGTCTTTAAAAATTTGCTACCAGGATGAAAGAGGTATTTCAGACTTTTGGAGACAGAATGTTTTCTACTCTGGGGTTGATTCTTACAAGGTTCTGAAAATCAAAGAGAACATGTAGAAATGATTACATATCCAACTTCTATTGCTGTTGTTTTTTCCCCCCTTTCCTCCTTAATTCCGGCTACATTAAATGTGCAATGCCTGAAGGAACCTGGAGAGACTTAAACCGAATCTGTGTTAAGACACAGAAGACATATCTAAGTGATCCCAATAAAGATCTTTTAGCGCAGTGATGGCAAAAATTTGGAAAATGCCTAAGTCGATTCTGTTGGCATGTCAGCCCTAACCCTTCGAACACAAGTGGGACAATTCTTCACATATTCATTTATTTGAGGGGAAAAAAATACAGTCCTATCATGTGTCTGAGGAATAAAACGTATCAAGAGAGATTGGAGGAACTGAATACGTACAGCCGGGAGGACAGAAGAAAAAAGGGGGACATGATTCAAACCTTTAAATATATTAAGGGCATGAATGAGGTTCTAGAAGGCAGTATTTTTATTGCTAAACAAAAATCAAGAATACATATAAGTTCAAACTAACAGGAGGGAAGTTCAAAAGTAATTTTAGAAAGTATTACTTCACAGAAAGAGTGGTGGAAACTTGGAACCAACTTCCAGGGAAGACAGTGGCTCAATCGCCAGTAGCTGAGTTTAAACATGCTTGGGATAAAGACATGTCCATCATCTGACAAAATTTTTAAAAAGTTAAATTAAAATAATAAAAAAAAAAAACCTCAAAGGGCAGGGGGTTTTCTGCCATCAGTTTTCCATATTTCTAAGTGTGGCGCTATGCATTATCTAAAGAAATGGCAGCTAATTACAAAAATGAAATACGAGTAAAACAAACTCATTTCTGAAGGGTCCAGAACCTGAATGAGAACATATCTCATTCTCGTGTGGTCTACGAAAATCACACAACAATAGGGCATGCTTTCAAGAAGAGGTGTTGTCGGGTGTTGGTGAACACCAGCGTGTCACCCAAAACATTATGGTGTGCCATCTTTAACATGTATGTCATAGGTTCGCTACCACTGTTTTCATGCATTCAGAATAGAGGACTACTTATCTTTAGCTACCAAAAAGGTTACTGGGTTAAAATCGAGATCTGAAATCCATTGCTTGTTGCCCTCTTTACCAGGATCCTCTGCCTTCCTAACAAATCTTCTCATGATGATCTCTCGGTATCTTTTCACTTTAACCTTTCTTTTTTATTACTTTCCTTTTCAGCTCTTCTAAAATCTGTATTTCTTCCATGCATCTCTTCTGCAGCAGCCTTGTTGCTTTTCAGCTTAATTTGTTTTTTGTCCCCTCTTTGCTATTTATGGATTTCTTTCTATGTTCTAACATTGTTTCTACAGCTACGTTTTGCTCTTCAAACATTTGTGTGCTAAGAGGCAAGGGACAGCCAGTTTTTAGCGCATGACATGTGGCTATAAGATAAGAATGGGGAAGAACAACTTAAAATGACTTTATTACTACATTACTTTAATTGTTGCTTATTGCGTTCATCTTAATAACCCTGTGAGGGATGTTATAATTGTTCTAATTTAAAGCAGCAGAAAATTAAAAGATAAGGAAACCTGGTCCCACTTGTTCCAAATGAAATTCAGGGAAAAGAGCAAAACAGTAACTGGATCTGCCTTTTTTTAGATCTAATCTATTCGATTTGGTCAAGCTGTTCTGGATGTTGTAAGTCATTAAGATTTGATCCCACATTTCTCAAGAAGTCACCTTGTTGGCTGTGACAAGGAGACTTCCACTATTCTTGTATTTTTGTCTTCTCCTTTTGCAAGGGGTCCTTTAACTCTGTCAGAGCTGGGACTGTGTGCAATGTTAAACATCTGGAAAATGCCACAAGCTCTCAGGATGGCTCACCCAAAAAAGATTTTTTCAGGCCCACTGCCTTGCTACCTGAACACTTTGAAAACAATGGCCCACAATAGATTTAAATGTACTTTTGTCATCTAAACAGTCTGGACAGGATTAACTAGAAAGCAACCCATTAACAAACTTAGAATAAACCACAGAAATGCTCTCAGGCTGGTTGTATCTGGAAGTAGTTAGTCAGCCCCACTAGGTAGACCAGACCAAGCAGTCAACTCTGCAGGAACACTACAACACTAAATACTACAACACTACAACTACCTCCTCCTCCTCCTCCTCCTCCTCCTCCTCCTCCTCCTCCTCCTCCTTTCTTCAAACCCCATTGCTTTCTAGCACTGATGATGTTCCCTAGTTGGGTCATGAAACATCTGCAAGAAAACAGCCAAGCTCAGAGAACACCAAAGACCCCATTTTTCCTTAAACTGAATTCTTGTTTTCCCCCCTTTAACGTTTTGGCTCTGAACAGAATATATTTATTGCCGGCTCAGGTATAGACTGGTGAAAGAATAAAGGCTTCTGTATGCAAGAAACCAGAGCATCTCAAACAGTTTCTAAACTCAATTGAAGTTTTGCCCCAACGGATTTGATAGTTGTTTTCATTCTCTGTCTATCAACTCATTTCCTTCCCCACCTTTGTCCTCCCTCTGCTATCTCTTGCACGGTTCTCCCTGCTTACAACCAGCCCAGGGAGAATAATAATAGGACCCTTGGGAGCTGAATTCAATTACATTAAAGGTTATTTGTTTGGTTTGGCATCGACCTGCCATGTTCAGCATCCACGTACCAAAGCTCGTTGCAACATCCAATACTGGCCTCCATTCAGAATGCTTGAAATACTTTCCCCCGCCAAATCCCCAGACTGTCTTTAGACACGCGATAGGACTCACCGTGACACACACAGTGTTGGTGCACCATCTTCACCTGGTTGAGGAGGTGGTCCAGAGCTTCGGCCTGTCCTCTCTGACGCGGAGCCCTCCCATCATATTCTCTCCAGTCTGGAGTGGGCACAGGATGAATTAGGTTAGTGACAAGAGTACCTCATCAGGGCAGGCAGACGTTGCTTACACTGATGGTGTTACCTAGTTTGGTAATGAAATGCCTTCAAGAAAACAACCAAGCTCAGAGAGCACCAAGGACCCCACAGTTCTCCTCCTCCTCCTCCTCCTCCTCTCCTTCCTCCACTTTGCAAATCCAGCATCCTTCTAGCACTCATGATGCTACCTAGTTGGGTCATGAAAAATTTGAAGAAAACCATCAAATTCAGAGAGTACCAAGGACCTCACAGTTCTCCTCCATCTTCTCTTCCTCCTTTCCTTCCTCCACTCTGCAAACCCAACACCCTTCTAGCATTGATGATGTTACCTAGTTGGGTCATGAAACATCTTCAAGAAAACCACCAAGCTCAGAGAGCACTAAGTCCACAGTTCAACCCTGAGCTATGAATATTCTCCTCAATTGGTATCGGGCTTCACTCTGGTTCATAGACAATGCAATACAAACATGGGCAATACAGACAGAGTAACTCAACAGTAGTAACACCATTATTTGCAAGGATGATGCCACCATCAGGAGATGACAGATCACCGTAACAAACAAGGTCATCTCCTCTGCAGTTTGTGTCACTGTTTTCCGAGCTGATTCCTTCTGCCGTCCTTCACTGGACCGAAGGTTCTCCAGACCAGCTGAGAAAGTCAAAATTCACCTTGTGCTTCTTAAGTGATGAGGTGGCCCAGCTACTGAATAACATGGGCAAATGCCTGGGTTACATTAGCTTTACATTATTTGGCTTACACGCTCCCCCGTGCCATAGTTTTCCACGGAAAGTTCAGCTCCATTAAGTTTGGCTGAAACCGAGTGCTATTTTTAGGTGTTTTAAAAACACCCAAGGAAGAGCCTTGAGTTTTTATGGGGCAGAAGTTGAATTCTTCTGGTTTTTGTTTTTTTTTTAATTTAGAGGAGTTTTTTTTAAAAAAAAACAATACGGGGAAAGCCAACAATAATTCATTTGCTAATCTTGGCTGTGTTCAACGGTTGCCTACAGCAATAAAGGAGCCAAATCTGGAGGGCCCAATCCATCAGACGCATTTACTGCAAAGTCAAAAGGTGATTTTGGCGGAGTTTTCGTAAAACCGTTGCCCTTTGACCCTGGAAGCAGTCAAGATAGGTAGCAGACCCCAGATTTGAAGAACATGGATGGGAAAATGGCTTGAAGCTCAAACATACCGAGCAGCTATTGTATACAGGTCGTCCATGACTTACAACAGATCATTTAGTAACCACTCAAAGTTACAACAGCACTGAAAAAAATGACTTAGGATCGTTTTCCTCACTTACAACTGGGGCAGCATCTCCAGGGTTACGTGATCAAAATTCAGACGCTTGGCAACTAACTCGTATTTATGACGGCTGCAGTGTCCTAAGGTCACGTGATCTGCGACCTTCTGCGACCTTCTGACAAGCAAAATCAATGTGGAAATCCCAATTCACTTAACAACCATGTTATTAACAAACGCAATGGTTCACTTAACAACTGTGGCAAGAAAAGTCATAAAACGGGGCAAATTCGCTTAGCCAATGTTTCACTTAGCAACCTAAATTTTGGGGCTCCATTGTGGTCATAATCCGAGGACTACCGGTTTGTCAAACCTGCTTAACTAAGCACACAAACTTTGTTCTGAATTATTATTCCATGGTTTTGATCATGGAGCCTCCTTGGAAACAGCTTTGGTGACATAAGCCAGGGGTTCTCAAACGTGGCCATTTTAAGACTTGTGGATTTCAACTCCCAGAATTCCCCAGCCAGCCAAGTCTTAAAGAGGCCAAGTTTGAGGACCCCTGACATAAGTTGAACAACTGAAGGACCGACCACACTTTCTATTCATCTCTAGGTGAAATGCCATTCGGTGTAATCTCCGTTAAAAGAGTACGAGTAATCCTCGACCCATAACCAAGCAGGGCAGTTGTTAAGGGAGTACTTGTGCCTCATGTTACGACCTTTTTTGCCACAGTGCTTATGCAAATGGCTGCAGTTTTTAAGTGAACCATATGGTTGTTAAGCAAATCTGATTCTCCCCCCCCCCCATTAATTTGGCTTGTCAGAAGCCGGCTGAGAAATGCTGATCACATGACCCAGGCACTGAATTTTGATCACGTGACCACGGGGATGTCGCAATGGTTGTGAGTGAGGAAACGGGCACATAAGCTACTTTTTTCAGTGCCATTGTAACTATGAACGGTCGCTAAACTGGTGGTTGAAAGTGGAGGACTGCCCGTATTAAGGCGTGTGATGCTTCTGTTCTTCCTACTTACTTGAGGGGATGGCATAGGCTGGTAGGGATGTTTGGGGGGGTCCCCAGCCCTTCATGTTGTAGGCAGACACCTGGACATAATAAGGTGTACCCTGTGAAGAAACAGCAAAGAGTAAAGATACCGAAGCTCAGAGGATAGCTTAAAGCTCAACAACTACACAATATTATTACACAAAGATGATTAGGGGACTGGAGGCTAAAACACATAAGGAACGGTTGCTGGAATTGGGTATGTCTAGTTTAATGAAGAGAAGGACGAGGGGGGACATGATAGCAGTGTTCCAATATCTCAGGGGCTGCCACAAAGAAGAGGGAGTCAAGCTATTTTCCAAAGCGCCTGAAGGCAGGACAAGAAGCAACGGATGGAAACTAATCAAAGGGAGAAGCAACCTAGAACTAAGGAAAAACTTCCTGACAGTGAAAACAATTAATTAGTGGAACAACCTGCCTCCAGAAGCGGTGAACGCTCCAACACTGGAAGTTTTAAAGAAGAGACTGGACAGCCACTTGTCTGAAATGGTGTAGGGCTTCCTGCCTGAGCAGGGGGTTGGACTTGATGACCTCCAAGGTCCCTTCCAACTTTATTCTGATTGATTGGGTGACATGATAGCAGCGTCCCAATATCTCAGGGGCTGCCATTGTGGTCGTAAGTAAGCAGTTTCTTTTGGTCCTGGAAGTTGCTAACTCATAATCCGCAGAAGTAGACAGCAAAGTCTTAATTTAAGGCCATTTAAAGCTGAATGCTGTTTTTCAGAGAGATAAAAATGGGGGGAGAGAATTTCATTGCCCCAAAGACAAGAGTGGAGTCAAGAGATTCTCGTTTCCAATTAGCCATGAAACTGGGTGGACAAGGCTGGATGGTAGCAAGTGTGCCCAGAAGGGGAAAAGAAGGGACCATATTCTGTTTACTTTATTTATTTAGCGCGGGGCAAAAATGTTAAAAAGCACATCGCCCTTGCATTCCCAACGAGCAAATAGGAAACCATTTGCTCTTCTTTGCAAATTCAAAGGGAGGCTATTTATATCGCTGCAGTTGTCAGTCACACGGTTTGTTAAGGGAACCTGGCTTCCCCATTGACTCTGCTTGTCAGAGTCAGGTCGCAAAAGGGGATCCTGGGACACTGCAACCATCATAAATGTGAGTCAGTTGCTCAGCATCTGTGGCCATGGGGATGCCGCGGGGGTTGTAAGTGTGAAAAACGGTCATAAGTAACTTTTTCCAGTGCTGTTGTAACTAATAAACTGTTGTAAGTTGAGGACTACCTGAATGCAGGACGGTTCCCCTGATACAGAAGAAACTGCAGGTTTACTGCAGTGAGGAAAATGTCTAGGATCATTTACACCTCTGTAATAAGCTGCAAACTCAACGCACTTACCTGACAGGGCAAGATAACACAACCTGTTATTTAAAGTCTCAAATCGAATATAGAATTTAACCAAGAGGATAAGTCTTCCCCTGGCAGCTTTGCAAATTACATGTATGAGGTCCTTGAAGCCACCGCAATTTTGTCACGGATCTTAAAATGGGCACCTTCAGTGCCAGTAACTGCAGCTTCCATCGCAGGGGGTGAAAATATACCCCCATCGTTCAAATGGGTGCATTGGTTGTTACCCAAAGGAGACTGAAAGCGTTTGGGAAATCTTTTGCCTGTCTGCTGTGGGGTGGGCAGAAAGGTCACATTGGAAAGGTCTTACGTCTTTGGAGTGAGAAAAGATTGGGGTCAGTTGGGGTCAAGCTCTGAAATAGCCTCCAGGTTCCACACCCCACAAGGGATGCACTCACCGAGACAAGGCCGTGGATGGTGATCTGGAGTTTTTTCAGCTTGTCAATCACCATTTCGCCCAGCGGTGGGGAAAAAGAGGGAGAGCAGCTCCATTCAACTGCAATGACAAGAAGAGAACACCCCCCCCCCATTGGTCAGTAATTAGAGAGACAGTTTGGTCTAGTGGTTAAGGCACCAGGCTAGAAACCGGGAGATGGGAAGTTCTAGTCCTATCTTGACATGAAAGCTGGCTAGGTGACCTTGGGCTAATCACCAGGAGATGGTGAGTTCTAGACCCACCTTAGGCATGAAAGGCAGTTGGGTGACTTTGGGCCAATCACCAGGAGACGGTGAGTTCTAGACCCACCTTAAGCATGAAAGCCAGTTGGGTGACTTTGGGCCAATCACCAGGAGACGGTGAGTTCTAGGCATGAAAGCCAGTTGGGTCTTAGGGTGAATCACCAGGAGATGGTGAATTTTAGAGCCACCTTAGGTATGAAAGCCGGCTAGGTGACTTTGGGCAAATCACCAGGAGATTTCAACTTTCATGCACTTTGTTCGCTGCTACGGATGAAATACCCAAAGGCTTACCTTTGTATTTGGTGACAATCGCTGAATTGACACTTAGAGGCTCCTGAAATGACACTTCGACAGAGGTACTGCTGGCCACTGAAAGGTGGACATTTGTAGGTGGATCTGGAACTCCTGGGGGGGGGGAGCGGAAGAATACAGCACAGATATCAGGAAAAGTGACCCGATGTTCTGAAGGAATGTTTCTTTAATCCAAGGCAAACTGAGAGTCTAATTGTTACTCACAGAGAAAACGAAACAAATTTTTTGGAAAGGAAACCTTGACAGAGATACAGAGATAGAAATGAGTCTTTCGGACTCATGCTGAAGCCCACCTTCATGGAATTTCTCTCTCCTGCAATACATGCTTTGGGCTGTTCTGTGAGTTGTGTTTATGTGGTGCCTTCCTACTGGCTGATTGGTGTGTTGATGGCTGGCTTTATTTATCTATTAAATTTGTTTGTCTTCCAATTCTGGGAGTTGAAGTCCGCAAGTCTTAAAGTTGCCAAGTTTGAAGACCCCTGATCTGAATTGTAGTTTAGGCTGCACCCTATCATAATTCACAGGGGCCTCTAAATGACAACACAGGGGCATTTAAATGCCATTGTGATAGCTTTTGCTACTTAGATCCTCTCCCACAGAATTACACTTGTAAATGTTTGCTATTCTCAGAGTTCAAAGAACATAATTTCCACAGCTCATATGATTGGGAAGTTAGGAGAAGATAATATATATATGATACAAGCCATATCCCACCCATTACAGCTAGGTTAGCTTGGAATGGAAGTTAAGTTTCCTTTCAAACTCAAATGAGCCGGGTGGTGGAGCTTGGTTGATTTGTCAACCAGTCTTGCTGCTTGTTGACTTGACTCATCTCAGGGTGTTCCAGAAGACCCGCTGATTACAAGCCCCCGATTGCCATGACGAAACTTAATCTCCCTTCCTGCTCAAGCAGTATACTTGGGAGAAATGTGTGGTTTCAAACTTCTGCCCAACAAAAGGGTTCTTGGAACAGGACTGGGAAATCTATTGCCATTGGGCCACCCTGTCTCCTAAATAGCAACTCGCTTCAAGAACAGGAGACGTAAATCTTCTGACTCCCTTACTACATCCCCACTGGCTGATCTCAACAAGAAGAACAGACAACCTCCGTCTTAGACATGGTCAACGGGATGGATTCTCATTCAATACAGGTAATCCTCGACTTGCAGCCATTCATTTAGGAACTGCCTGAAGTTACAAAGGCACTGAAAAAAGGGAGTTATGACCGTTTCCCCACACTTACGACCACTGCAGCATCCCCCTGGCCATGGGATCAAAATTAGGACACTTGGCAACTGGCTCCTATTTATGATGGTTGCAGTGTCCCTGGGGTCTCAGGACCTTCTGATGAGCAAAGTCAATGGGGAAGCCAGGTTCACTGCGAAGAACTGTGTTACTAACTTAACGGTGGCAAGAAAGGTCATAAAATGGAGCAAAACTCGCTTAACAACTAGAGATGGCAATGTTGGTTACCACTGTGGCGGTAAATCAAGGACTACCTGAATGTGGGTGCTGGTTTGCAGGGCCCTGGCTCCCCTTTTCTGATGACTAGTTTGGAAGGATGTCATGTTTCTCCCAATATTCCAGTACATCAACATTCCCGCTCTTTCTGAAAGGCGGCGCGGAGGGCCTTGCTTTCGCAGAGACTCACGTGCGTGCTCAAATCCGGCGTTCATGCGCTTGTAAAGCCGGTATCGCCATTCCCAGGCCTTCAGCTGCTTCTCTTTTTCTGAGCTTTCCACGTCGGGCACCTCGTTCACCACCTGCACGGTGAGATCGTTGACCCGCCCTTCTGCTTCCCGAACCAGGCTTGCCAGATGCAAAGACCGACTCTCCAGGCTTACAACTTGGAGAGAAAAGGAAGATAAGGAAAAGAAAAACGTTAAAGGGGGAAAAGGTAGAGGAACAAGGAACAATCCCCTCTATGTAACAGAAAAAAGGTTCTCTATGGCTTTGGACCAGGGTTTCCCAACCTCGGCCACTTTAAGATGTGTGGACTTCAACTCCCAGAATTCCCCAGCCAGCTGTGCTGGCTGGGGAATTCTGAGAATTGAAGTCCACACACCTTAAAGTGGCCATGGTTGGGAAACCCCGTTTTAGACCTAGAGAATGGCCCGTGCCTAGCAATTCCAGAAATCTAGGTAGTCTTCTCAATCTTTATTTCTTAAGCAGTCTCAGGGAGATAATCTGAGATTCAAATTTTTAAATAAAACCAGAGCTACTTCTTCTGGTCTCTTTTTCTTGCAGATTTAGAAACAAGATTTATGGGCAGAACCTGTGGTCCATCTCTGGTCAGCCCAAACCACAAGATCTGCTTTCTAATTCAAAACAAGTTCTTGAATAACAAGTTGCAAATGTACTCTAAGCCATGCCACTACTATTACTATTAATGATGACAAGAAGAGGTAGTGGAGGAGGTGAAGGAAGGAAAGGAGAAGGAATTCCTGATCAGAAAAAGAGTTGCTACAATTTATTTATTGAGCAGAAGAATAAAACTTGTAACTGGAAGATACGGCAGCTGTGATACTCCTTTCTATTTTGTTCTATTTTCTATTCTATTCTATTCTATTCTATTCTATTCTATTCTATTCTATTCTATTCTATTCTATTCTATTCTATTTTTCTCTTCTCTTCTACAGTCTGTTCACTATTCTGTTCTGTTTTCTATTCCATTGTGTTCTATTTTTTTATTCTCGTCTCTATTCTATTCTCTATTTTATTCTATTTTCTCTTCCTTTCCCTTCTCCGAAATATAGCATTGAAAAATGGACCTTCCTGCCTACCAGAATTAGCACTAAGCAACATGAAAGCTTTTGCACTCCTATTTGAAACCATAATAACAACAAAAGGCCTAATGGGTTTTGAATTTTAATATTTTAAAAATTGCATTAGCGTCATTTGCATTTGCATGTAACTGTCACAATGAACCCACCGTTAACATATCCCGGGGGGGGGGGTGTCTCGTGTTTTGCTTGCCTGTCATCCCATTCACTTCCAGTTCTACTCCTAGAATTGATTATGCAAAATTCTTTTCTATATCTGCACGCAGGTCCACACTGCAACCTGCTCCAGCTGCCAGGGCCTTTAGTAAGCAGCCACGTGTTGACGTTTGCCAGCATCAGTATGAAGAACCAGCAGCTGGGCCTTGGGTGGAGCATATCCAGGTAGGAACAAATGTCCCATCACACAAGAGATGGCCAGACTTGTCTCTGGAGATTCTCAGTCCTCCAGGTCATGGTTGTCCCAAAGGTGCTTTTTCAGGAGGCGACTGGACTTTCTTGTGTTTTTTTTTTTCTTTGAAGATGAAGAAGCGAAACGTCTTCAAAAAACCAAGAACAAGAAAGTCCAGTTGCCTCCTGAAAAAGCACCTTTGGGGTGGCCAGTCTTGGTTTTATGGCCTTTTTTTTTTTTGAGCAGTCGCACATAGGAAAAGTGCTAAATGGCCAGGGGTGGGATTCAGATGGGTGAACAACCGGTTCTCTGCGTGGATGCCGCTTCCGGAAGTCCATTCTGGGCCTGGGCAACAAAAAATTAGCTACCGGTTCTGCCGAAGTGGTGCGAACCGGCTGGATCCCACCACTGTAAATGGCCCATAACTAAAGCCTTTGCAAGCAGTCTGTGTGAGGTACCTGCCCCTTGCTCAACCTTCGCGAACAAGAGGAGAAGACCCCCATTGAGGTTTAGAAGACAGATGTTTTATTCCATGGAATCTCTTCCTTTGCTTGGCAGGCCAGAATAGAAAAGAAAGTCACACCTCTTTCAGAGTTCACCCCGTCCTTTTGCTGAGCCCCCATTATTGCCTACCTACGTTGACAGCTAGGCCTCTCCACACTCTCTCCCGTGGGCCACCCAGCAAGAAGGCATGTCAAGGGTTGCATGCAGCGCAACCTCTTTACAGAGTGTGTACAAGAACTTGAGGCACAATGTCACCCTGCCAGGAAAGGAAGGCTACAGAGTGCTCATTCAGAGTCACGCCTCCTTCTGTTCCCATTCAGAGGAACGCTTTAATTGAAGAAAGGGCATTGTGTTCCTGACCCTAATTGTGAGATACTAGTTTCCCCACTCACAAATAACTAAAGCTGAAGATTTTCCTGCCCGCTTCAAGGCAGAAATCTAAAGGAAGACCAACAGCCAAAATACGGAATGGCACAGTGACAGAGTTGGAAGGAACGCTGGAGGCTTCCTGCTCAACTTTCTGCTCAAGCAGGAGACCCTCTACCATTCTGGACAATTGGCTCTCCAATCTCTTCTTAGAAACCTCCACCGTTGGAACATCCACAACTTCTGGGGGTAAGCCATTCCACTGTTGTTCTTACTGTCGGGGAAATTTCTCCTTAGTTCTAGGCTGGATCTCTCTTTGATAAGTTTCAATCTGTTACTTCTTGTACTACCTTCAGGTGCTTTGGAGAATAGCTTGACCCCCTCTTCTTTGTGGCAGCCCCTCAAATTATTGGAAGACTGCTATCTTGTCACCCCTAGTCCTTCTCTTCACTAGAGTAGACACATCCAGTTCCTGCAACCGTTCGTTGTGTGTTTAAACCTCTAGACACCTAATCGTCTGTTGCTCTTCTCAGAGTTCCTCATTAATTAATTCATTAATGATTCCTCCTCATTGTTCTCTTCTTCCACCTCAAATCAGCTCTATTCAGGATCCAGTTCTATCCAGGATTCCGTCTTCCGAGCTCCCCATCTTTGGGGAATTTCTCTCTCAACAGAATCACAGAAAAGTGTCCTGAGGATGGGCTCCAGCACAAGTCCAAAAGCTCGGAAGACTAAAATTCTGGTCCTGGTGACTGACCCAGATTGGATCCTGTAACATTATCCTGGGATGTGTATATTTGCCTTCATTTGTCAGTTCTATTCATGATGAGCCCTTGAGATCCAGTGTGGACATTAATCAACTGGTGGATTTCAGAACTATAAGCAACCTAGCTGGAATTTTGCTCTTTCAAGGGATGAATCTGCTCACGGTAAGTAAAAACCAAACATGGATGTAGACCATTGATTCTCCTTCAATGTTTGCTCAAAGCTGCACCTCAAACACCTCATGAGACTCAGAACTAAACTTTCCAGGTCTTGTATTCATCGTGCACCAGCTTTCAGTTGGAATGGCACGATTAAAATTGACTGAATCTCATCTCATCCAAGAAAGCATCTCTACATCTATCATAATTACGTGGTTCAATGTCTCTAGCAGTCAATTCTCCTCCCAACATCTTGCAACTATGAAAAATAGGGGAGAAAGCAGATCATCTAAATCAGGGGTCTTCAAACTTGGCAACTTTAAGACTTGTGGGCTTCAACTCCCAGAATTCCTCAGCCAGCCCTGGCTGGCTGAGGAATTCTGGGAGTTGAAGTCCACAAGTCTTAAAGTTGCCAAGTTTGAAGACCCCTGATCTAAATTGTAGTTTAGGCTGCACCTATCATAATTCACAGGGGCATGTAAATGATGACGCAGGGGCATTTAAATGCGATCATGACAGCTTTTGCTACTTAGATCCTCTCCCACAGAACTACACTTGTAAATGTTTGCTATTCTCAGAGTTCAAAGAACATAATTTCCACAGCTCATATGATTGGGAAGTTAGGAGAAGATAATTTCTAGAATATCTATGAGAATGAGGGGTCCTTGATGGTTTCTGAGCTTGGTTGACTTCTTGCAGATGTTTCATTACCCAAACTAGGTAACATCATCAGTGCTAGAAAGGAGTCGTGTTTGCAAAGAGGAGGAAGGAGAGAAAGAGAAGGAGGTGGAGGAGAACTGTGGAGTCCTTGGTGCTCTCTGAGCTTGGTTGTTTTCTTGCAGACGTTTCAATACCCAAACTAGGTAACATCATCAGTGCTAGTAAGGAGTGGAGTTTTCTCTCATTTTATATATTTGTGGCTTACCCTGTGACTCCCACCAACATTGAGAGAGCAAGCCACTAGTATATAAAATGAGAGCAAACCCAACTCCCTTCTAGCACTGATGATGTTATTTAGTTGGGTCATGAAATGTCTGCATAAATACAGCCAAGCTCAGAGAGCACCAAGAACCTCACAGTTCTCCTCCCCTTCTCCTCCACTCCACAACCCCCTTTCTTCTAACCCGGATGATGTTACCTAGTTGGGTAATGAAATGTCTGCAAGAAAACCACCAAGCTCAGAGAGCATCAAGGAGCCCACAGTTCTCCTCCTCCTTCTCTTTCTCCCCTTTCTCCTCTTTGCAAACCCTACTCCCTTCTAGCACTGATGAGGCCACTTAGTTTGGTAATGAAACATCTGCAAGAAAACCACCAAGCTCAGAGAGCATCAAGGACCCCATAGTTCTCCTCCTCCTCTTCTTCCTCCTCCCTCTTTACTCCGCAAACCCCATTCCCTTCTAGCACTGATGATGTTACCTTGTTTGGTTAAGGAAACGCCTGCAAGAAAACAACCAAGCTCAGGGAGCATCAAGGAATACCCGTTTCAGTCTTGAGTGACAGCTATTCTCCATTATTCTTACTATGAGAAAGAACTCGGGAGAGGTTGAGTATCATAAGAGCTTCTGACTTACAGTGAGGACTTTCCTTGGCTCCAGCCAGCAAGAGGGTCTTGGCAATGGGCGAGTTGTTGGTCATGATTGCAATATCTAGTGGCAGGAGACCTTCGCTATTAGGAGTATTAAGATCCAATTCCTCCAGACTGTATTGCTTAAGCAGCTCTTGCACCTTATCCAGGTCTTGCAACTCAACAGCCTCAAAGAGAGCAGCATTGCCTTGAAACTGCAGAGAGGAACAAAGTCACACCAGGCTGCTAGATCTGAGGAACATCTGGCGTTCTACAGACCTTACCTTGTTTTTAGCATACACATTCACAGGGATGGGGAAAAGGAAGATGGAATTCATCACTTCCAAAGCCGGCTGTTGCAGACTACCGTATGGACACATCCTCGCTTGCAATTCACACTGTGTGTTGACTGTACAGCTAGTCCTCGACTTACAACAGTTCATTTAGTGACTGTTCGAAGTTACAACGGCACTGAAATGATCATTTTCCACACTTACGACCGTGGCAGCATCCCCATGGTCATGTGATTAAAATTCAGACGCTTGGCAACTGACTCGTATTTATGACGGTCGCAGCGTCCCAAAGGTCATGTGATTCCCCCTTTTGCAACCTTCTGACAAGCAAAGTCCATGGGGAAGCCAGAGTCACTTCACAAGCATGTGACTAACTTAACAGCTGCAGCGATTCACTCAATAACTCTGGCAAGAAAGGTCGTAAAATGGGGCAAAACTCACTTAGCAACAGACATTTTGGGCTCAACTGTGGTTGAGGACTAGCTGTATTCATCCCCTCATTCAGAGCATTCATTCATATCTTCGCTTGCAATGCACAATATGTTGACCGTAGTCAACGCATCATTCAGAGCATTGAGCAACCTTGAACTGTACTGCAAGCCACGAACACGACAAAGCATGAAAACCTCACTCAAGGGTTACTAAGTGTTTCTAAACCTTGGCAGTTTTCAGATATGTGGACTTCAACTCCCAGAATACCCCAGCCACCCTGGGAATTCTCTTTCCCCAGCCAGTGAGGGAAAGGTTGACCGCAATTGTATTTGCTTCTCCCATTCTCATGAAACAAACACTTTCTATTGGATCCGATAAGAGTTTGGCCACTTCCTTCTTCCCGTGGCTACCACCGTGTTATATGAGCGAGGAAACAGGGAGCAAAGGTAGACTCCAAGAGTAACATTCCATGAATGAAACACTGAGATGGTGTCAGGTGCAAGCAAGCAGAACCACTCATGAGCAGCTTCAGGCTGAAGCTTTATTGTACACTACCTCTGTTACAAGAATCTCACCAGGCTGTCTGCCTTCCCTTGGGAAGGACCAGAGAAAGCTTCATGGATTTCGGGGGGAAGCCACGTTATGACATTTGCGGCTATACAAGGATTCAAAGCTAGGTCCTCACTTGACCCCTTCCTCCAGCCTAGCTGACAATTCCCCAATATCTGGAAGGTCATGTTTCCTTCGTCCCCCTTTTATTTTGGAATAAGAAGCCACGAACTTCCTAAAAAAAACCCACTGAGCTCCTCACTCAGACCAGGTAGTAAAATCTGTTTACCGGGTAGGATTTTCGCAGCTTCTCCTTTTCAGCTTTCCCAGCTAGGTTTCCTTCATCAAATGACATGTAGTTAACTCTGAATTTCCCAGAAAGATTCCGATAAAGCCTCTTGGCGGCATTTGGGGATGATGGTCCCGGCTGTTTTCGTGCCTGGGCTAACTGCAGATCTCTTAGTTGCTGGGTCATTTTTGGTGAGGAAGACCTAAGGAACGACAACAACAAAGGGAGAATGCTAAATTAAAATTTCTTAAAAGATAAAATAAAAATTGACAACTACAAATTGTAGATGAAAGTTGCTAAAGTTTGTTAGCACAAAGTAGGTTTGTTGGTTTGTTAGCGGAATGGTCCTCCCGGTGAATAAATGCTTTGTCAACTCAAAGGTTTGCTACAGCGTTAGAGAAAAATTGCTACCCCAACATAGCATTTTAAGATTTCCGAATATTTTTAGATGTCGCTTATATCCAGCAGCGCAAAAGACATGTATTTTATTAAGTCCTTCCTACAATGGACAAATGATCTAGTATGGAATTTTAAAACACATGTATCTTGTGAAATGTCTTTTATTTTTATTTTATTTTAAATGCTTTTTTACAAGTGTAAAACTTGTCCTCCGTATTTACAGTCAAGACCATATTCAGTAAGTCCTCTAACTAGTTAAAATATGTATTTAAAATAGCTTCCAAAAGAAAATCTGGGACTCTATGTAAACCAATACAAATAAGAAATTAGAATAGATAAAAAGACAAATATGGTAATAAGGTTAATATAGAACTTCATATCAGAAGGAGGTCTTAAGTCTATTGCTTTTGCTAAATCTTTCTTTTTCTTTCTTTCTTTCTTTCTTTCTTTCTTTCTTTCTTTCTTTCTTTCTTTCTTTCTTTCTTTCTTTCTTTCTTTTCTTTCTCTTTCTTTCTTTCTTTCTCTTTCTTTCTCTCTCTCTCTCTTTCTTTCCTTTCCTTTTTTCCTCCTCCTCCTCCCCCCCCCGCCCACTCTTCTCTTTTTTACTTTTAGGTGTTTTAACTTTTGTTAACTTTGCTTTATCTATCTTCTCTTTTCTTCTCATCAACACCCAGGCACATATTGGTGTACCAGTTAAAGACACTAAACTAGGAACTGGGAGCCCAGGAGTTCTTATCCTGCCTTAAAGACAGCTGGTTGACCTTGAGCCAGTCACTCTCTGCCAGCCCTAGAAAGAAGACAAGGACAAACCACTTCCCAAATCTTCATTTCAACTCTTTGTTTGGGTTCTCCTTACCCTGCGAAACGTTAATGTTCCAAGCACCACAGAATCATGTGTAAGTTGGGTGGCTATATAAATTTGTTCAATGTTCAATAAATAATTGAATAAATCTTGTCAAGAAAACTACAGGGACCTATCCAGGCAGAGTCAAGATGGAACTGAAGTCACTGCAGTGTAGTCACACTGCAGTTGGATCAAATGTACTCAAACCAAACAGACACTCACTGTATGGAAACAAGACAAGATTTATAACGTGAATAAAATATGCTCCTGGTTTACTTTTCCAGAGAAGGCCTGCAAAATGACAGCAAATTTAAAAGTCTCTCGGTTTTGCATAATGCTACAGAAGCATCTCTTTCAAGAAAAAAAAAACACCCAAGTTTAGAGACAGCCCTGCAGACGGTACCGAGGGAACCCCAACCGCAGTCGTTCACGATTGCAGCGATGTTATCTGAGGCAATGTGCAATGGATTACATTATTTCACTTGTTTTGTTTTGTTTTAAAGAGCTTTGAAATACGGCAGTCTCTTGAGTCTCCTTCTAGGCGTTTTTCTAGATGGGAATGGATGAGGAAAGATTAAGCTGTCTCCCTTAAAAATAAAAAAATATATATACCTGTGCTTCAGGAAGGAATTAATGCTTCTGCACCCGTGCCAAGGGGTGGGACTGTGTGGCAAAACCTGGGTTTTCAGCCGCAGCATAGCTTAGGATTACAAAAAACAAAACAAAACTGGATGGCTCCAGACTTAACCATCATCTGGAAGGGCCGTAAATGATTTGATCTGGCACCAAACTTAATCAGAGAGCGAGGCATCTTGGTGTGGTCTCTGGTCCTTTGGCTGTGTGAAGGCAGCCAAGGCAGACAATGGATGTAATTAACGGTGAGGATATCTGCATGTGTATCAGTGAAAATGGATGGAAATGACTCCTGGGTGTGGGTTTGACAAAGTCCCCAAGGAAGAGGGAACATTTGCAGACATCAGATAAGAGCTTGGGGGAGTTTACAGCTTGGGAACGGATTCAGGAACGAAGAATGGGAAAGAACGGCTGATTTTCGCTACAAGCAGTCCTTGACTTATGAGCACAATGGGGAACAGAATTTCCTTTGCCAGCAGGATGGGGTCTTGCCAAATTTGTGAAGCACCACTGAGTCCAGAACAGTTCTGTCTAAGCTGCAAAGTCTTTTCAACCAAGGTGCGTTAGGGGGAGAAAGAGCAACGGCACACACGCAATTCATCACCTATCTAGGTACAGCTCAACTTACGACCACAATCCTGGGGGAAATCAGGATTTCTGTTGCTAAGCAAGGCGTTTTGTTCAGGGAGTCCTGCCCAATTGTATGTTTTGGCCATGGTTATTCAATGCATCACTGCGGTTCTTAAGTGAATCACGCGGTTGGGCTTCCCTACTGAAGTCAGCTGAGCAGGTCACAACTGGCGATTGCTGGATCCTGGGACACTGCCACTTTCTAAATACAGGGTGGGGATGCTGTGATGGTCATAAGTGCGAGGACTGGCTGTAAGTCACTTTTTTCAGCGCTGCTTTAACTTCAGTCCCTAAGTGCATGGTTATAAGTCACTGATTTTTACACTAGAAATGGTTCTTTTTCACTTATTTATATAACCCGATAGCCAGGTTTATGGAAACAGCACAGGCTGCTTAGTATAAGTAATAGTGATCATGTCACAACGTATTTTTTTTTCTAAAATTACACACATTCCAGTTACAAAATGGGTGTTGACATTAGTGAATTGCCAAAGCTCAATACTGGCCAGTTCATACATTGACTGCAGCAGGTTTATATTTTTGTTTTTAACTTCAGCAGACCTAAACTTTCTTTTTCCAGAACTTAAACTGAGATGGATTAGGATTTGGTTTACACTTTCTATATTTCTTAGGTTGCACGATGAAGAAACGAATTTCTACCAGCTTTGCATGTGCCAGTTGCTTTAACTCTTTGTTTTCTCAACGGTATAAAAACATTATCTTTGTTTGGTATGTCTGTGCAGAATCGTCTTAGTTTAAACCCTTATTAATTCCTTGCCAAAGAAACCAATTTATTTAAGGACTGCAAATGGAAGGGTAACATTTTCTAGGTTCACCAGTCTCTGGAAAATGGCATTTACCCAATCACAGGAAAAGTATTATATGGAAAGGGGAAAATTATGGTGGCCCCTACTCCATAATTTAAGGAGAAAGTATCTGTGCATGCAATTAATTTAAAAGACTACATACATGGATTCATTTTCCCCCTTTTAACTCTGAGTGCAGTACATTAAAGAGATTTCTCTTTTTTTAGTTGCATTTTTAGGTTAGTTAATCCGAGTTGTAGTTCTTCAACTAGAAAACTGTTCATTCAGGGTATCCTCTAATTCTCCCGCTTGTTTCAATGCAGTTCTCAGCTTAAAAACTGTCTACATTTTCTTCTTCTTCTTCTTTTTGAAAAAAGGTGCTCAACATAAACTAATCTCAAAGTGGAAAATACAACTACCAAAAAGTGAAAGAAACAAAAGGCTCAATAAAGGTCATTTATGTATAAAATAAATATGACTTAGCCACAGATCCGCATAAAGAAAGAGAATAGGTCAGTGGCTGGTTTCATGTCATATAGTGGTTAAGGCACCAGGTTAGAAAGTGGGAAGCTGGGAGTTCTAGTCCCACCTTAGGCATGAAAGCCAGCTGGGTAACTTTGGGCCAATCACCAGGACAGTGGGAGTTCTAGTCGTGCTTTAGGCATGAAAGCTGGCTAGGTGACTTTGGGCCAATTACCAGGTCAGTGGGAGTTCTAGTCCCATCTCAACCAAAAAAGCTGGCTGGGTGACTTTGGGCCAATTACCAAAACAGTGGGAGTTCTAGTCCCATTTCAGCCACAAAAGCTGGCTAGGTGACTTTGGGCTAATCACCAGGTCAGTGGGAGTTCTAGTCCCATCTCAGCCACAAAAGCTGGCTGGGTGACTTTGGGCCAATTACCAGGAGACTGTGAGTTCTAGTCCTGCCTTAGCCATGAAAGTCAGCTGGCTGACCTTCTCTCTCACCTCACCTCACAGGGTTATTGTTGTGGTGAAAATAGTAGGAAGTGGAAGCTGTGTTGGATTTATTCACCACCTTGAGTTATATGTAAAAATAATAAAGGAGGGAATACACATAAGCAAATAAACAAATAACCAAGCATTAAGGTGGATCGTTTAGCTTTGACTTAAATGTGGTGGAGAACTCCACCATCGTGGCTTGCAAAGTATGGTTGATTGCTAAATATAATGTGCGAACCCAGCCATTTGCAGTTTATTTCACCAACCATGGTCAGGAAAGCAGAGAAAGCGGGTGAAGTCTCGGATCCTCATAGAAGAAACTGTGTTCAGGCTTGATTTGTTTTTTGGGGGTTTTTTTATGTAGTAAAATTGACCTGAGATGATTTTATCTCATTGAAATTACATGGTGAGCCTTTCTTATGAATGAACCTCTCTCCAGCCCACTTGGTGACAGTTGGTATTTGCCGTGTCAAGGAAAGACACGAGAACAAACACGCTCCCTGATGGGGTAAATACTAGCTGTCATTGGACCCAGGCAATGCTTACCATGTGAAACGGGAAGGGTGGTATCAGCTCATGACAAATTCTTTATATTAAAAGTCAACGTGGGCGCCAGACCCCTGGCGCAGCCTTAAAAAAAAGTCATAATCTCTTTCAACCTTCTGCTCCCAAGATCTTCAAAACCGCTTATAAACCAGTCAAATCATTAACAATATGAAACAATCATGAGGAAAAAAAAAATACCACCCCACAACAATATAAACCACAGCATCTATTTAAAAAGTACGTGCTTGGAGGACAACAAACTCATAAGGTTAATTTGCTCATTTTCTAAGTTGGGGTAGGAGAACGGTTTGAATCGGGAACCGAACAGACAGAAAAGTCGCTGCAATTGTTAAATGAATCACATGGTCATTAAACGAATCTGGCTCTTCCCCCCCTCCCACCCCAAGCTGGGAAGGTCCCAAAGGGCAATCACCTGATACCGGGATGTTGCAAAATGCTAGTTGCCGAGTGCCCGGATTTTGATCCCATGACCGTTGCTGCAACGGTCACCAGTGTGAGGAAAGGTCATTAGCGCGAGCACCTTTTTCAGTACCGCTGTAACTTTGAAGTTACTTTCAGCACCATCGTAAGTTGAGGATTTCGTTTAGGTTCATATGCACGTACGCATTAATAATAATAATAATAATAAAGTTGGAAGGGACCTTGGAGGTCATCTTCTAGTCCAACCCCCTGCTCAGGCAGGAAACCCTATACCATTTCGGACAAATGGCTGTCCAGTCTCTTCTTAAAAACTTCCAGGGTTGGAGCATTCACCGCTTCTGGAGGCAGGTTGTTCCACTGGTTAATTGTTCTAACTGTCAGGAAGTTTCTCCTTAGTTCTAGGTTGCTTCTCTCCTTGATTAGTTTCCATCTGTTGCTTCTTGTCCTGCCTTCAGGTGCTGTGGAGAATAGCTTGACTCCCTCTTCTTTGGGGCAGCCCCTGAGATATTGGAACCCTGCTATCATGTCACCCCCAATCCTTTTTTTCCATTAAACTAGACATACCCAATTCCAGCAACCGTTCCTTATATGTTTTAGCATCCAGTCCCCTAATCCTCTTTGTTGCTCTTCTCTGTACTCTTTCTAGAGTCTCAACATCTTTTTTTATTCTCTGACTTTCTTCCATCCGGCAAACTATTTCATTTTCTTACTTTCAACATGGTTAAAGTGAAACTGTTTGGTCTTCTAAGAAACCCTGAAGCTTACAGAAATTCTCTCCGTGCCAGAAAAAAAAATTGTTTGTTCCTCTGTATCCCTAATGATACCAGCAAAGCTTTAGGAGACGAGGCCCCTACTTAACCACAAGGCCAGCAGGAGCCAAGCAACAGACAGTGGGTTTTATTTGTGTGTGTGTGTGTGTGTGTGTGTGTGTGTGTGTATGAGAGAGAGAGAGAGAGAGAAAGAGACAGAGATTTGGGCCGTCTACTGAAATAATCTTAGTGTCGCTTATTGTGGTGAACTGCAGCAAGCTGCCATCCCTTTGTATCAGAGAATGCCTGGGAAGACATGGAGACACACAGGCAATGAGAAGGAAGCCAATAACCATATAAACCTTCTTTCCCGTTATTATCCTAGTTCTTTGCATGTCAAGATGAAAAGTCTAAGACGACATTTGTCTTCTCAGCTGTTTCGTATAATGCTTTGATTTATCTCCTTAGAGGCGAATAGAAAGCCAAAAACCAGAGTTAAAGCTATTTGTACTCACTGTGTCATAGACCCAAACGTCTTTGTCTACCCAATGTCTACACCGGATTAGTCCAACTGGACCCTCAAATGCAGGGAAAAAAAGTGGTGTTTGGCTTCTGCTGCCATGACAACACCTCACTTTGTTCGTAGCTATTTCTATAAATCACTACGATCCGGTGGGGATGAATTGGGAGTGTCCTGTGGAATGGCATCTCCCTAGCGCAGGGGTAGGCAACCTTGGCTCTTTTATGACTCGTGGTCTTCAACTCCCAGAATTCCTGAGCCAGCCGTGCTGAGGGGAAAGAGAGAGGTTTCCAAGCTGAGCCATGCTGGCTCAGGAATTCTGGGAGTTGAAGTCCACGAGTCATAAAAGAGCCAAGGTTGCCTACCCCTGCCCTAGAGAGTTATACAGCTCCCACCTTAAAGACATTCAAAAACAGCGTGACAAACGTATTCTCACAAACCTTGGGATGGGGTCAGTGGTGGGATTCAGCCGGTTCGCACCCGTTCGGCGGAACCGGTAGCTAATTTTTTGTTGCCCAGGCCCAGAATGGACTTCCGGAAGCGGCATCCACGCAGAGAACCGGTGGTTCACCTATTTGCATCCCACCACTGGATGGGGTCCAGGTAGTCCTCGACTTATAACTCTCCATTTAATGACCATTCAAAGTTACAACGGGGCTGAAAAAAGTGACTTACGGCCAGCCCTCGTTCTTACAACCATCACAGCATCCCAACGATCAAAATTTGGGCAGTAGGCCAATACTGGCGTGTGTTTACGATGGCTGCAGCATCCTGGATCCTGTGAGACCTTCCCAGCTGGCTTCTGACAAGCAATGTTACAAGCATAGTAACTTCGAACGGACGCTAAACAAGCTGTTGCAAGTTGAGAACTACCTGTAAAAGAGTTTCCTTTCGCTTCCATCTTTCGTATTTCCTGCCTCTTCCTGCCTCTTTGCTCTCAATGCTACTTTTGACGTCCCCAGTCTACTTGGCCCTTACCAAAGAGGTGCCAATTTATGTATCCTGCAGCTTTAGTCCCTGCAAGAAATAGGTCGTCTACCAGCCCTTACACGTATCAGCTTTTTCACAGCTATTCTTTAGCAGTTGTTCAAAGTTACAATGGCACTGGGAAAAAAAAAAGAGACTTATGACTGATCCTCATACTTACAATGGTCACAGCATGCCCCACATGATCAAAATTGAGGCACTGGGCAATTTCTACAATGGCTGCAGCATCCCAGGGTCCTGTGATTGCCATTTGCAATCCTTCCCAGCCAGCCTCTAACAAGCCAAGTCAGTGGGGGAAGCCAGCCAGAGGCACTTAACAAATGTGTCATTCATTTAACAGCCATGGCAAAGAAGGTGGTAACATTGGGCATGACCACCTTGCTTAACAACTGACATCCTGATCTCAACGGTCATCATAAGTCCAGAACTACCTGCACCTAGGTAGATGATGATTAATTAGACAGGTAGATGTCATTGCTGTCTCTCTTCCTCAATTCTAATGCACCTTGGTTGGAAACTCTTTTAGCATGCTTGCAGCTTGATACAAAACCATTCTGGATCCAACAGTGTTTCACAACTATTACTTGGCTGTCCTTCCTTCAACAATTTGGCAAAGCACCTTCCTAGGGCCAAGGGAGGCAGGATCAATAAATACCTCCTTCGCTCTTAGCGTTCCAATCATTCTGATCCTTCCATTAAAACCCAAATGACATCATCTCCCCATCTAGCCACACAATGTGGGCTTGGCTGAGCTCAGCCTTTCTAGAGACAATGTGTTGCCTTCCTTTTGGCGCCTTCCTCCTGCTTCGCTGGCTAGCCTGCAGCTTTATTTACCTTCAACAAAACAGATATTTTAATTCAATACTCTCTGCTGCTAGGACAGGAAATCACCCTGGCACTGTCTTTCTCCACCGCCAGCAGCAGCAAGCATCCACGCTCCAGGCCTTGTCCCTCATTTCGCATGACGTTAAGCCGGCCCGGATGCTTCTCCCCTGCAAACATCGGAGGGCTGGCAAACTCTCTTCCAGGGCGAACTGAAATCTGTCTTGGGTTTGCTTTGGGAATTGGAAGCCTTGATTTTTCAACGAGGTGTGCAACTCGTTCAAACGTTTGGAGTGATAATGCTCTGTTTTCATTGAATTGGATATAGGACTCAACGGAGCTAGGTTGGTCTCCTGCCAAGTCATTGATAGGTTTAGAGGAGGGGCGTCCAACTGTGGCGACTTTAAGACCTGTGGAATTCAACTTGTGGAATTCAACTCCCAGGATTCCCCAGCCAGCATGGCTAACTAAACTCTGTCTCGCATTCACTTTGAGAATTGGAAGTCTTGTTTCTTCAATGGGGAGTGCAACCTGATTGAATGTTTGGAGCGATGATGCTGTTTTCGTTGAACTGATGGATCTAAAACTCAACGGAGCAGATTGGTCTCCTGCCAACTCAGTGATACATTTAGAGCAGGGTGTCCAACCTTGGCGACTTTTAAGACCGGTGGATTTCAACTTGTGGACTTAAACTCCCAGAATTCCCCAGCCAGCATGGCTGACTAGGGAATTCTGGGAGCTGAAGTCCACAAGTTGAAGTCCATAGGTCTTAAAGTTTGCAAGGTTGTACGCCCTTGATTTAGAGGTTAAGCTCCCAATTTTAGGGAGTTATGAGGTCAGAACAGTTCAATAAGTGATATGCCCAGAAAGGAAAGTTCTGCACCTCTTTAATAGGTACTGCCCGTCCTATGGTCTTAATGAGGAGAACCCGGCTGGTTGACTTCAGTGTCCATCCCTTTCCCCTAAGTGGGGTGTTTGAGGGGTTTTATCCAATGCATCGCTCACCCCCAACCCTTAATTGCCGCTTCGCATTAAATATCGAAGCGAGGAAACATTGGGCAAACGTTCCTGCTATGGGAACACACAGTTCCCTTTAATTACATTGTTTTTGTTTGACTGATTCTTTTTTGTCTTCTTCTTTTTTAATTAGTTGTGCTGTGGGTTCCCCTTGCTGCTCCCCCCCCCCCCGGGACAAGGCCAGAGAAGGACATTCTAAATATGGCTGGGTTTGAAAGTCCACACTGAAATCCGAATCGTGGCACCAGACTGACTGGAATCGGTGCAGCCCAGGGTTACCAGGGTTAGGCATTCCAACCTCGACTGAGATGCTGGAGAAAGAGCAGAGCGCCTCGCCTCCCTCGCTGGAAACAAGGAACAGCCAGGGAGTTGAGAGAGAGAAAGAAGAAACGCACAGAGAGAGAGAGAGAGAGAGAGAGAGAGAGAGAGAGAGAGGAGGGAGGAGGAGGGGGGAGGGAGGGAGGGAGGGAGGGAGGGAGGGAGGGAAGAAGAAAGAAAGAAAGAAAGAAAGAAAGAAAGAAAGAAAGAAAGAAAGAAAGAAAGAAAGAAAGAAAGAAAGAAAGAAAGAGGGAGGAAGGAAGGGAGGGAGAGAGAAAGAAAGACAGAAAGAAAGAAAGGGAGAGAGAGAGAGGGGGAGGGAGGGAGGGAGGGAGGGAGGGAAAGAAATAAAAAAGAAAAAGAAAGAGAGGGGAGGGAAGGAAAGGAAAGGAAAGAAAGAAAGAGGGAGGGAAAAAAGAAAGAAAGAAAATAAAGGAAAGAAAGAGAGAAAGAGGGAGGGAGGGAGGGAGGGAAAGAAAGAAAGAAAGAAAGAAACTCTTATTTTCCTTGCCCTGATTCTCATTTCATCAACCTGTTCAAACTTACACAGTCATAAGACTGGAAGGGGCCTCATCCTGACTTCATCCGGTTTGCACAACACATTTAACCTGATTGGTAAAAATCTTACACAGATAGTCCTCAACTTACCACCTTTCATTTAGTGACCGTTCAAAGTTACAAGAGCACTGAAAAAAGGAACTTGTGACCGTTTTCTATCGTTACACCATTGTAGCAACCCCATGGTCACATGATCAAAATTCGGACGCTTCGCAATTGGTTCATACTTATGACGATCGGGGTCACGTGATCCCCTTTTGCGATCTTCTGACAAGGAAAGTCAATGGGGAAGCCGGATTCATTTTATAACCACGTTACTAAGCAGTGATTCAATTAACGACGGTGGCAAGAAAGGTCGAAAAATGGGGGCAAAACTCACTTGACAACCATCTCGCTTAGCAACAGAAATTTTGGGCTCAGTTGTGGTCGTAAGTCGAGGACTACCTGTAGTTAAACCAGCATAACAAGCTAAGCTAGGATTTTTTTGGGAGGGGGGGTAACTCTATTGGTTCATTTACCTTTTGGATAAACTCTGAGATTCCAGGAAAGGAATAAGTTAATAACCCAGTTGAAGGTCCTCCCGTCCCTGTACAGAGATTAAATCCATAGACATAGAATCATAAGGAACCTTAGAGGTCTACTAATCCAACCCCCACACTCAAGGTAGGAGACCTTATACCATCCCGGACAAATGGATGCCTAATCTCTTCTTGAAAACCTCCAGTGATCGAACATCCACAATTCCAGGAGTCAAGTTAATTTGTTCTCACTGTTAGGAAATTCCTCCTTATTTGTAGGTTGCATCTCCCTTTGACCAGCTTCCCCCCATTACATCCTGTGACTTCCCCTTTGTTTCCACCTCTTATTCAAGATTGCTAGTCAAATGTAGGAATGCATCTTAGTTTACTAATTTATTAGTCTTACGACGGTTTCAAAAAATAAAGCAAAAATAAAATACGGAAATTTAATTCCATGCAGATGTGGGAAGCACAAGGAATCCACACTCATAAAAAATGCACCACCTTTACAGGGTACCCCAATCTGTTCGATGCTCAACCGACTTACTTACAAATTTAGCAGTTCTGCTCACAAGGGACGGATTAGAAACCGGGAGGAAAGAGGACAATCTGTGATTCACAGACACACACACACATACATACGTATGCACACAC
Organism: Azemiops feae; assembly: GCA_023970755.1. Taxonomy (NCBI): domain Eukaryota; kingdom Metazoa; phylum Chordata; class Lepidosauria; order Squamata; family Viperidae; genus Azemiops; species Azemiops feae. The sequence continues at coordinate 200,625 of JALGBA010000437.1, forward strand.
ATGTGCACATTTTGAACTTTAAAAGCATGCCAAAGGATGCTGTCACTCTTTGGATGTGGCTTGCCTGGGCTGCTGGTGTTTTTTTTCTTTTTTTGTATGGGAGGTTTTATGACTGCTGAGAAGCTTCAGTCTGAATTGTAGGACGTATATTTTATTTTGTTGGAGGAGGTTCAACGGCACTATAATTAGCTTGCGGCATCTTGGGATTATTATTATTTTTTTTAAAATTTAAAAAGGAATACAGTGAAAGCAGAACGGAGCAACAAGTCAAAGTGACCCAAGCCCATCAAATCGCTTAATTCAATTATTTTGGCCTGGAGTGCCTCTGCAAGAATGGGAGGGAATGTCGGTTCAGCAGCGCTGGAAGCCTTGAATCTGCTCAAGTTAAGGTTATGAGAATGAGGAGAAGTAGGCTAAAAGCTAGGTAAATGCTGGACCTGGGACCTGGCCTCATTCTTAAGTGTAACCTTGGAAAGGAAGTCCAGTGCAGCCATTTTCTGGAATTGCCTGTGCTGCCTGCAAAACGTAGGGTGCATCTGTTCTTCCACCTTCTGATCCAATAGAACAGGACAGGACAGGATAAGAAGAGTTGGAAGGGACCTTGGAAGTCTTCTAGTTCAACCTTCTCCTCAAGCAGGAGACCGTATACAATTCCAGACAAATGGTTGTTCAGTTTCTTCTTAAAAACCTCCAGTGTTGGAGCACCCACAACTTCTGGAGGCAAGGTGTTCCACTGGTTAATTGTCCTCACTGTCAGGAAGTTTCTCCTTAGTACCAGGTTGCTTCTCTCGTGGATTAGTTTCCATCCGTTGCTTCTTGTCCTGCCTTCAGGTGCTCTGGAGAATAGGTTGACCCCCCCCCTTCTTTGTGGCAGTCCCTCAAATCTTTATCATGGTCACAGACCAGCATCGGTCAGTTCATAAGCAGAGTGGGGGTTTCACTTAGCAACTGCTATGCTTAACAAATGAGTTGTTGGTCCCCATTGTGGCCGCTAAACAAGGACTCGCTGTAAAGCAATTCTTCACAACATTCTTGACTTGTGATTATAGTATGCTTGCGAGTGTGTTAAGGAAGGCTGGCAGATTAAGTTCTGTTTTAGTTTTTTGAAACAACATGTATTTTTTTAAAATAATGCACCTTATAAATAGGGGGCATGTGGGTAAGTTTGGAAAAGGGGCATTTGCTAGAGGCATGGAATATTATTACACATGAATTTTGTCACAGCTAGGTTTTCAAATTTAAGCCTTCCTTTCCTTTCCTTTCTTTTCCTTTCCTTCCCTTCCGTTCACATCTTTGAAGATATGGGACTGAACCCAGGCTCCATCGGAATTAAAGTAGAGCCTCTGAAATCCACAGAACTTCAATTTATTACTTGTTGCACTGATTTCAGTTGAATCCACCCTTAAGTCCGCATTTAGACTTAACGCCCTGACATGTATGGTAAACATCTTACTGTTGGGTCAGCGGGGAACCCCGCCTTTCAGGGATAATGTTAAGGCTCCCTTGAGTTCAAGAGGCTCGCATAATTTCCAAATATTTGGCATGAGCAGCCTTTGGCTGTACTGAACTGAAAGTGAGGAGAAGGAGGCGGTTATTAAAGCAGGTTGTTGTAGACGTTGCCGTGGCAACACGAGCCTGCTTGGAGCCAACAGCTTAATCTGAGAGTATCACAGCTTGAGAACAGGGTTGGGAGGGAGGGAGGGAGGGAGGGAAGGAAGGAAGGAAGGAGAAACGATCTACTGACAGCAGGCAGACTGCTCCAAGCCTTAAGCAGATCTCTGGAGAGATCTCAAGATTGGAAAGTCTGGAGAAATTTTGAGATGGAAACTCTGGAGAGATCTCGAGATAGAAACTCTGGAGATATTTGGATATAGAAATTCTGGAGATATCTGGAGATAGAAACTGGAGACATCTCAAGATGGAAACTCTGAAGAGACCTTGAGATGGAAAGTCTGGAGATCTGGAGGTAGAAACTCTGGAGATATCTGGAGATAGAAACTCTGGAGATATCTCGAGATGGAAACTCTAGAGCAGGGGTGTCAAACTGCCGGCTCTCGGGCTGGACGCATCACGCAGAAGCCGTGCCTATTTATACAATCTCAGAGAACACCAAGAGCTACAAATATTCACTTCTATTGAGATTATCTGGTGAAATAATAGTTAAGATTTGGCAGTCCATACTTAAGCAAAACATGAAGCAAAACTGCCAGGTATACAAACTGCATCAACTGGATTCAGAAGTTTCAATCAACTGGATTTAGATGAGACGCCCGAGTTTATTTTGCTGATAATCTGACATTTGGGTAGTCCTTAAAAAAATACCAATTCGTTTAGTGACTGTTCAAAATAACAACAGCACTGGGGAAAAAAATGAGGTTGACCTTTTTTAATACTTACGAGCATTACAGCATCCCTGAGGTCACATGATCAAAACTTGGCAACTGACTCCTATTTATGACGGTCGCAATGTCCTGAGGGGGGTCACGTGATCCCCTTTCGTGACTTTATGACAAGCAAAGTATATCTAGTTTAATGAAAAGAAGGACGAGGGGGGACATGATAGCAGTGTTCCAATATCTCAGGGGCTGCCCCAAAGAAGAGGGAGGTCAAGGTATTCTCCAAAACCCCTGAAGGGAGGACAAGAAGCAACGGATGGAAACTAATCAAGGAGAGAAGCAACCTAGAACTAAGGAGAAACTTCCTGACAGTGAGAACAATTAACCAGTGGAACAACCTGCCTCCAGAAGCTGTGAATGCTCCAACACTGGAAGTTTTTAAGAAGAGACTGGACAGCCATTTGTCCGAAATGGTATAGGCTTTTCTGCCTGAGCAGGGGGTTGGACTAGAAGACCTCCAAGGTCCCTTCCAACTATTATTATTATTATTATTATTATTATTATTATTATTATTATTATTATTATTATTATTATTATTATTATTATTATTATTATTATTATTATTATTATTATTATTATTGTTGTTGTTGTTGTTGTTGTTGTTGTTGTTGTTGTTGTTGTTGTTGTTATTGTTATTGTTATTGTTATCGTCGTCGTCATCATTATTATTGTCAATGGGGAAGCCAGATTCACTTAAGAACAGGGTTACTAACTTAACAACTGCAGTGATTCACTTAACAACTGCGGCAAGGAAGATCGTAAAGTAGGGCAAAACTCACCTAACAACAAGTACCTCACTTAGCGACAGTGCTCGTACGTCGAGGACTACCTGTATTATGGTAGGCTCTGTGTGCTGTTACATAAGTTGCCATCAGTCCACACGCCAAGTACGTAATAAACAACATTCTATTACGTTTATGGAGCCAGTTGGGTGTTAGGGTTAAGATACCAGTCTAGAAATCGGGAGAGTCTGTCTTCTAGCTCCACCTTAGGCACCTTAGATGACCTCGGGCCAGTCCTTCTCTCTCAGCCCTAGGAAGGAGGCAAGGGCAAACCACTAAGGACATCTTGCCAGGGGCTGGTCCAAGCAGTTGCAAGACTGATTTGGAGGCACCAAACAAACACATAACTTTATAATTTAACATCCTGGAATGGGCTGCACATTTTTCCCGTCTGGGTCATTGGATAAGGGATGAGAAGTCCTTCAGAATAACCCAGTTATTCAAAACGCTTAATCTGCCTTAGTGTAAATAGAAAAAGAGTCATTCCTGATAACACAAGGTTATTACGTACACAAACGATGATTATTGTTCGTTTGACCCCATTGCAGGAACAATGATTCTGCTTTTCAGTTTTACACCAGGAAATCTCTTGCAGCAAAGCAGAACATATTCACCAAATTTTGCATTTTGTTTAAATCAATCCAATTGGAAAGCAATCAAACTGGATGGAGGGCAAGGATCTGCACAGAGCAATTCTCCCAGTGAAGGCACCTAAGAACGTTTGCAGGCCAACAGGTGGCCAGAACTAATCAAGGACAGCAAGAACTTTGTGTGGCTTCTAACTTTACCACCTACATTCACAATTGTTGTGTGAAGAGGGGTTGACCTATTCTCCAAAGCAGTCCAATTTGGAACTGAGGAGAAGTTTTCTGACAATGAGAACAATTAATCAACGGAACAGCTGGCCTCCTGGAGTGGTGGGTTAGATTAGAATAAGGACTTCTGCCTTGAGCAAGGGGTTGGGTTAGATGACCTCCAAGGTCCCTTCCTACTCTATTGTTCCATATTCTGTTGACTGCACGTTTCTGTTTTTCATAATGAGACGTGAATCCCACAACAGATTCCAGCTTTTCTCCAACCCTCCGAACCTGGAAAACATTTGCCTTGAAAAATCATCCTTATTTTGAACATTTTCCCAAATGAGCCATCTTCTCTTGGCAGAATCGAATGACAAACAAAAGAAATTCTTGTTTCCTTTTCGTTTAAAAAAAAAAGAGAGAGAAAGAGAGAGAAGGCCATTTTTAAAGCCTGCCTCTGGAGACAGGCAGGATGATTTGATGGACAGAAACTGATTCTGAGGTTGTAAAAAAATGGGTCACCGTGGAGGGAGGAAGCCGGACCAAAATATCTGAGAGAAGATACCCTTTTGGAAACATTAGAACTTCTCGTTTCATGCGCCCGGGGAAGATACTTAGTATAGTTCGTGGATAATATTACAAGATCTCCTTAAATGTGGGATTTCAGGAAGCACTGAATGTAGACATCAACAGGATCTTCAACTTTAGCTTGAGAAATAGAATCTGTGTGTCTCATATATGCAATTATTCCCTTTGACACTGTTAATTAATCCAGATTAATTTACACACTTTTACTCTACAGTTGCTTTGAATTCCAAAGAATGCTATGTAAAATGGGTATATTTTCTGATCAGGAAAAAAAAACCACCCTATACCGCAAAAGATATGACTAGACTTTTGAGGCACATTAATGACTCTGAATGACCTGCATTTAAGCCATTGAAGGGCTGCCACAAAGATGAGGGGGTCAAACTATTTTCCAAAGCACCAGAAGGCAAGACAAGAAACAACGGATGGAAACTAATCAAGGAGAGAAGCAACCTAGAACGAAGGAGAAATTTCCTGACAGTGAGAACAATCAACCAGAGTAACGGCTCGCTTTCAGAAGTTGTGGGTGTCCCATCACTGGAGGCTTTCAAGGAGTGTCTGGACATCCATTTGTCTAAAATGGTATAGACTCTCCTGCTCGTGCAGGGGGTTGGACTAGATGACCTCCAAGGTCTACTTCAACTCGGTTAGAAATTCTATGATTCTATGATTCAGTTCTGAAATAGTACAAATGGACTCATAAAAGCTTTTGCCTGATCACTCAGTAGTGTTATCTATTTAGGTTTCTGCATGATAATTTCTGTTAAATATCCATTCGCTGGGTGAACTGCTTTAAAAAGTACTGAGTTCTTATATCATTCAAATTCTCACATTCAGACCACCAAATGAATTGAGGAATTCCTAAATCAAGCCTAGAGAGGCAGGATACTCCTGTGCAGGCGCCTGTTCTTGGGTTGTTCCTTCAAGTAGCGCATCACCCCAGTTGATAATTCAAGAAAATACGGCATGGTGCACTATATTCAAATGAGGTACAGACGACCTGCATTGATAAACATCTGCTAAGAGAAGTCTTAATCGTTGAGGTATTCTCAGTAACAGAAGCTAAATACCTTCTGGGTGATCTCTTGAACTAGATTGTACCACATACTCAATAAATATTTAGCCTCCCTTTCTTTCTTTCTTTCTTTCTTTCTTTCTTTCTTTCTTTCTTTCTTTCTTTCTTTCTTTCTTTCTTTCTTTCTTTCTTTCTTTCTTTCTTTCTTTCTTTCTCTTTCTTTCTTTCTTTCTTTCTTTCTCTTTCTTTCTTTCTTTCTTTCTTTCTTTTTTCCTTCCTTCCTTCCTTCCTTCCTTCCTTCCTTCCTTCCTTCCTTCCTTCCTTCCTTCCTTCCTTCCCAGAATAACAGAGTTGGAAGGAACCTTAGAGGTCTTTTAGTCCAACCCCCTGCTCAAGGACACCCTATATACAATTTGAGACAAGTGGCTGTCCAGTCTCTTCTTAAAAACCTCCACTGTTGGAGCATCCAAACTTCTGGAGGCAAAGCTGTTCCACTGGTTAATTGTTCTCACTGTCAGGAAAGTTCTTCTTTGTTCTAGTTCTAGTTCTACCTCTAGTTATCTGGTCCTAGTCCAGGGGTAGGCAACCTTGGCTCTTTTATGACTCGTGGACTTCAACTCCCAGAATTCCTGAGCCAGCCATGCTGAGGGGAAAGGGAGAGTTTCCAAGCTGAGCCATGCTGGCTCAGGAATTCTGGGAGTTGAAGTCCACGAGTCATAAAAGAGCCAAGGTTGCCTACCCCTGTCCTAGTCCTTCCTCCCTTCCTTCCTTCCTTCCTTCCTTCCTTCCTTCCTTCCTTCCTTCCTTCCTTCCTTCCTCTTCAAGGGGCTGCAAGTGGGACCCAAGCAAACGATAGATAGGAGTTGGGTTTAGCATTTCTTCCACAAGAGTGAGCAATGCACTGCCCAGCTACGAAAAAGGAAGTGTAATTTAGCACGCTCTTCCCAGAGGTTCCATAAATCTACCCTTGAGAATTCGTATAATTCAAATAATGTACCGCCTACATAACAGTTCTCATCACTGCTTCCTTAGCTCAAAGTATCAGAGTAGCCCAAAGAGTGTCCTGCAGTCACTAAAGGACTTCGCTAGCTCTTTAGTGGTTGAGGAATATTTTTAGTATAGCTTATATAGAACGAACTCTTAAGAATTGCCCGTGCTGTTATTTGCATGAGAACACTAAGGGGAAGATCATCTTCCTATAAGTTTGGGAGTGGTCATCTGTATCTGTTTTTTGAAATCACTCTTGTCTTGTGTCAGATATTATTTTTTTAGCACAACGGATCCTACAGGAGTCTTTCCCACGTGGATAGTTGGTCCTTTACGCCAGGGGTCCCCAACCCCCGGTCCGTGGACCAGTACCGGGCCGCGGCATGCCAGCAACCGGTCCGCACAAACAAGCAAAGCCCCATCCATGGGATGCAGGCAGCACACAAAACCACGCACCCTCCGGTCTGCGGAACAACCTCTCCCCATGGAACCGGTCCCTGGTGCCCGAAAGGTTGAGGACTTCTGCTTTATGCAGCTGACAAGCCCTTTGTATGATCAACAGCACTACTAATAAATGTTAATTAATCATATAACATACTAGACCAGGGGTCCCCACGGCCCACTACTGGGCCACAGCCTATTGGCCACTGGGCCGTGTGAGTGGACAAACATAGCCCCACTTGAGTGTCACTGGTGTTTGTGGCCCCACTCGCACGAGCACTCATGACCCCACTCGTGCAAGCAATGGGTGTTCGTGTGCACACACGTGTGCACACATACATTCACCCCCACACAAAACCATCCCTTCTTTCCCCTCTCCCCCTGCTCTGGGCTGCCAACCCCAAATGTTTGGGGAACTCTGTACTAGAGTTGTCTAGTTGTTGCTTCAGAGGTATTTTCTTATCAGATGCCTCAACGTCTTCAACTATGGCAGAGTTTCCAGTTTGCCCAGTTAAAGATTAGACGAAAGAGAGTTTTGGTGACACACATATATTTAAAGGCAGTAAAGTGATAGCATGAAGCTTGCCTTACTGCACCAAAATTCACAAAACATCATTATATTTATAACAAATCTACCCCCCAGGTGGCAGGACCGAGGACTCATTAACTAACTAATCTGAAAAGTTAGCAGAAAAGTTCTCCTGACTGACGGAAAATGATATGAATAATTTTAAAAAAAACAGAAATAGAAATGAGGATAGGAATAGAAAAAGAACAAAAAAACAACACAAGAAAAGTTTAGATAAGGAAATAGCTGCCCTATAAATACTCATAATAGCCCCGTTGAGACGAGTGGAGCATATAATAATACGAATTAGAAAAAGCTACCCAAAGAGAGATAATTGAAAACCAGAACACACTCTGGATTTCAGCACGGCTATCACCACAAATTCTCCAATTTCACCCTTGGCCAAATAAAGTATTCAAATCAATGCAATTTGCTGCACATTTGAAGGTGGTATGAACAGCTTGTTTGAACATATAAGAGTAGCCCTCAGAAAGGACAATGGAATCAGAAGAGATGCGATGTCAATCAACGTGACCCTCTTCTTTTATAGCACCCAGAATAACAGAATTCGAAGGGACCTTGGAGATCATCTAACCCACCCACCCCCGGCTCAAGTAAGAAACCCTATAACATTTCAAACAGATGGTTGTCCGATCTCTTCTTAATACCCTCCAGTGATGGAGCACCCACAACTTCTGAAGGCAAGCCATTCCACTGGTTTATTGTTCTCATCGTCAGGAAATTTCTCCTCAGTTCCAGGTTGCTTCTCTCCTTGGTTAGTTTCCATCCGTTGCTTTTTGTCTGCCTTCAAGTGCTTTGGAGAATAGCTTGACTCCCTCTTCTTTGTGGCAGCCCCTGAGATATTGGAACCCTGCTATCATGTCCCCCCTCGTCCTTCTCTTCATTAAACTAGACATACCCAATTCCAGCCACCGTTCCTTGTAAGTTTTAGCCTCCAGTCCCCCGATCATCTTTGTTGGTCTTCTCTGCGCTCTTTCTAGAGTCTCAACTTCTTTTTTTATCGTGGTGACCCAACACCACTCAACCAAGCTCAACCAAGTCTTCCTGCGTTCCAACAATCCCATTTAGGAACCGTGTTACCAAGTGTGCAGAATCAGGCTTTGATGTTTGTTTAGCTTTTTTTTGGCAAGCTCGGCCAACTGTCGCAGACCACAAGGATCGTGTCAAAGCACAGATCCATTCAGTTAATTCAACAAGTACAGATACCATTACTTCATAAGGCAGAGAGACTCCAAAAGAATCGAGGGAGGGGGAGGGAGGGGGGAAATGGAGACAGAAAACAGAGAGAGGGTGGAAGGGCTTGAGGAACGGGGGGGGGGCATGTTTCAACTGCAGACAAGCAGAGGAACAAAAACATCCCATAAATCATGCAAAGCTGTTGAAATACCAGAACAAATGACCCCATCGCTTGGCCCTTGTTTCTGAACGATGGCTTAATGCACCCCGTTTCCGTAGCCAAAACAATGTGCCTTTGGTTTCAGTTCAGTCTGCTCCTTCATGCTGGGGAGGCTATGCCAAATTGGACTTCATCTTAAAGTCCTGCTGAGGAGACCAGAAGATAAAAGGCACTTTGCATCAACAGTGGTCCAGATTTGCAAGCTTGCCCAACCGATAGGACATCCTGTTCCTATTAAGGTGAAATGGGATGGTAGTTGTGGTGGCTTTGGAGGACATTCAATTCAGAATAGAGCTGGGAGGGACTTTGGAGGTCATCTAGTCCAACCCTCTGCTCAAGCATGAGACCTTATGCCATTTGAGATAAGTGGCTGCCCAGTCTCTTCTTAAAAACCTCCAACGATGGAGCACACACAACTCTTGAGAGGCAAGCTGTTAATCATTCTCACTGTCAGAAAATTCCTCCTTTTTTCCAGATTGCTTCTCTGCTCAATTAGTTTCCATCCATTCTGACAAGCTTCCACCCATTACTTGTTATCTTGCCTTCTGGAGAATACATTGATGCCCTCTTCCCTGTGATAGCCGTTCAAGTACTGGAAGACAGCTATCATGTCATCCCTAATCAATCAGAATAGAGCTGGAAGGGACCTTGGAGGTCTTCTAGTCCAACCCTGCTCAAGCAGGAGACCCTATGCCATTTCACACAAGTGGTTATGAGAATGAGGGGACGTAGGCTAAAAGCTAGGTAAATGCTGGACCTGGGACCTGGCCTCATTCTTAAGTGTAACCTTGGTGCAGCCATTTTCTGGAATTGCCTGTGCTGCCTGCAAAACTTAGGGTGCACCTGTTCTTCCACCTTCTGATCAAACAGAACAGAACAGGACAGAATAAGAAGAGTTGGAAGGGACCTTGGAAGTCTTCTAGCTCAACCTTCTCCTCAAGCAGGAGACCGTATACCATTCCAGACAAATGGCTGTCCAGTCTCTTCTTAAAAACCTCCAGCGATGGAGCACCCACAACTTCCGAAGGCAAGCCGTTCCACTGGTTAATTGTCCTCACTGTTAGGAAGTTTCTCCTTAATTCCAGGTTGCTTCTCTCCTTGATTCGTTTCCATCCATTGTTTCTCACTGATGTGAGGTCCTTTCTTGAGGTTACAGGGTCAAGCTCTCCAAAGTCTCCTCCGCTAGAAGCACAGTCAGTTCGATCCTTTCTGTTTTTGCAACTCCATGCTTAGATCCAGGCGAATCTGTGTCATCAAATGCAATAAACCTATCAGGCGGAGTAAACCTCTTTCCCTTGAGGCTCGTCTTCTGCTGAGGATGTTCTGCACTTCTTCAGAATCGGATGTACTTTATTTTGTACGTGAGAAAATGTCAGCTTGGTTCATTTTTCCCTGGACCGTCTGCCATAGCAGTCTTGATGTCGGAGCCACGCAAAAGCCTCAGGCATTTACTATTGTCTGGAACGCCATTTTACGAGAGCGTCAATACTTGGCTTGTGGTCTGATCTATAAGGCCCTGAAGGAACTAAGAAGGGGTGAGCCAAACAGCTTTCCTTGCCAGCCCCAGCTTGATGGGTCTTCAGAAAAGCACTTTGAATGAGTCCAAACTTTAGTCTATTGGGGCAGGCAAGGGGGAAAAAAAGCCTTGGCAGCTTAAAAATGCTTCTCTTTCTTCCCGTATTGTATTCTAGGCAACCAAGCGGCTTTCTCTAAGCTGATGCACCGTGATTCTAAGGACATTTGCTTTTTTTTTACCTTGGCAAGCAAGCACCGTGACCCTCGTACGTTCTAATCTCATGTTGGGAGCTGCTGAAGCAAACTCAGAAGTCAACACGTGTTTCATCAATCCAGCGAGTCTCTTCTGTCTTCCAAAGCTGTTGGGCAGCCCAACTCCACAAATTGTTGGGTCCACCATCTCTGTCCACCAAATTGTTTCTTTCATAGAAGAGGATATCTGTAGCTCAAGGCTGAACTGTGGGGTCCTTGGTGCTCTCTTGAGCTTGGTGGATTTTTTTTTTACAGATGTTTCATTCCCCAACTAGGTAACATCATCATTGCTAGAAGGGGGTGGGGTTACTCTCTGCTTCCATGTTTACTCGCGCATCCATGAATACCAACAAGCTGTCAAAAGACATAATGAAAACCCCTTAATTGCACAACGCATAGATAGAGTTCACCATGGTTTCACTTGGGAGATAGTGAGCATCTAGACCAAGCTAAGTCTAAAAACGCTAGACAGTTCGTGGAAGCCTGGCACTCAGGCAACTCAGCCATCAACAGGCACATAGAGATAAAGAATATCTACATACCATTCAGAAAAAATAATAAACAAAATCTAAAAGACCACAATCCGGATAGAAGAGAATATTTGCAATTCAGGGTTGAAGTCCTTGGTGTTCTCTGAGCTTGGTGATTTTCTTGCAGATGTTTCATTACCAAACTAGGTAATATCATCAGTGCTGGAAGGGAGTGGGGAGTGGGACCAGAACACCCTCCTGGCCAGAAATCAACACCCAGATAAGCAGAGATTAACATCAAGCAGCAAACAATACCCCAATCAAGGAACTACCAGCCCAATAAACATGAGCCTAATCATGGAACCCCCAAAAACACTCCTAGCAACATTGACAGGGCAAGCGATTTGTATATAATAAGAGAGCAAACCCCACTCCCTTCTAGCATTGATGGTGTTACCCAGTTGGGTAAATAGATGTCTGCAAGAAAACAACCAAGCCCAGAGAGCACCAAGGACCCCACTGTCTCTTTGATGGTGCAGAATGTCGGAAGCTTCACCTGGTGTCCTACTTTCCAAATTAAATAGAGAGGGACAACATAATTCTTGCCTGTTCTTCATCTCTGTCCCACGTTCTCATTTTTATTTGTCTTTGTCCCACTTTGCCACTTAGCTTTCTTGATTGCTCATGTTTAATAAATAAACATCTATCTATATTTTTTGCTAGCTGAATGAAGTAGGCTTATGAGCTCTGATCTGTATACAAGAATTTGTCGGGTGCAAACTAAACTGGAAATTATCCGCAGTAATTTTCCAATACAAGCAGCCAAAGAGCAATAAAAAAAATATGACTGATGAGAGCACAGTGGCCAATTTGTGTCCCATAACTCTGAGGCATTTGAAATCTTGGCCAAACCGAGGCATTATGTTTTGACACAATGGTACTAAATTTAACATGAAAAAACAGAAGTAAATATCAAGCAACAGCTTGAAACTTTTTTAATTCAACTTCTTATGCCCTTCTAAATCATTGATAGAGATGTCAGCCCTACAAAGTAGAGTAGATCTAGAAACAGACCCTTTGTAGGCCTAAAACTATTTTTATAAGAATGGCTATAGTAACACAATCTTTCCAATCTGAATGTCTGTCCTTCCTTCCTTCCTTCCTTCCTTCCTTCCTTCCTTCCTTCCTTCCTTCCTTCCTTCCTTCCTTCCTTCCTTCCTTCCTTCCTTCCTTCCTTCCTTCCTTCCTTCCATCTTCATGAAAATTGAGGAGCCTCCCACCTTAAGTGTTTTCATAAATTTCTCTCTTCATGTGGCCTTAAGCCATGTTTATCTGTTTGTTACCATGGTAATGGATTTTCCCTCTCTTTGTCAAGGCCATCTTTTCTACAAAGACAGATCTGGCGAGTTTCCCTCTTAAGGAAATTTCTTACAATGGGGCAAGGCTCCTGATAACAGCCCTGTTTTTGACAGGTCACAGGCTGATCTCTCCTGATGATGTCACTTACTAGAGATCACTTCTTAGTCTGAAGTCCTGGAAAATTCATTAGAGAAGGCAATCTATATCACATCCATATTCAAGCAACATATGGCTATTGCTTCCTATACAGTGCAGAAAGATGCCAGATAAGAGGAAGCAATGTTGGAAGGAAGGGAGGGAGGGAGGGAGGGAGGAAGGAAGGAAGGAAGGAAGGAAGGAAGGAAGGAAGGAAGGAAGGAAGGAAGGAAGGGAAGTTTACATTTGAAAACTTAGCTGTTATAAAATTCATCTGTCACAAAATTCTATGCTGCTACCAAATGTCCCTTTTCAAAAATTAACCCACATGTCCCTATTAAATTATTAAAAATGCACATGGTTTCAAACAAAAAAAACAACAAAATTTAATCTGCTAGTCTTTCTTAACATACTTGCAAGCATATTATGAGGGAGGGAGGGAGGTGCCTTGTATGTCAAAAGCAGCCCTGATTAAATACATTAATGAAAACAACATACTAATAGAATATCAACATTTGTAATTTCAAAAATTTCAACATTGGTCATTTCATTTAACTCAAACATAATGTCAAAAAGTGACCACGTGGTTTTGTCTTCTTTTCTGCCGCTATCTTGGAAAACACAATCTTCATTCGTAAGTCTGCAGACCAAAGAGGTCAGCAATCAATTGCCACAAGCCATGTCAAACCTGTCCTTCAAAAATCTGTCATAGAGTAACCTTTTTAGGCATCCGTTTGTGTGAAAAATCCAGAATTCTTGATGGCTTGATAGATTCCAAATGCTGGGGATATAGCCAAAGAGAATATACAGCAGAGATTGATCTAAGGCATGTTAACGATTTGGTGAATTTAAGCCAAAATGTGGCAATAATAGGACAAGAACAGAACATGTCAGTAAAGGTTCCAATTTCTAAATTGCTTCTGCAGGATCAAGACAACTGCATCCAATCCTTATTAAACATTTTCGGAGATGTTCACCATATACATCATATACAAATCCAAATGTTCTATTGTATTAACTTCATTTTAAACTCACTATTTCAAAATTCATGTCAATAGCTAATAGCAATTTCATAAACTTTGCTCAGCAAGTTAATCAGGTTAGGAGCCTTAATAAATTCTTGCAAAGTCGAAGAACTGTGAAACTTCAGTGGCACCACGGCATCGGAGTCAAAGTCCCCAACCTAGAGGCACAGGTTGAACAAACCACCCAAAGACATTTGTATAGAAATTCTAATTGAACTTGTGCAACAATTTTAGAAACAGTTAAATAAGTCCAATGTAATAATTGTGAAAAACCCAATTTTTAAAGAGAAAACAAAACAAAAACCCAGAATCACTCTGGGTTTAATCTCCTAATGTGAGTTTTTCAATGGCTCATAGATCTGACCCATTTTTTTTCCACCTCCTTTTTGTCATTTAGGTTCATGTATTAAAACTGTTTTCTGAAGAAATAAAATCCCCTAAAACTGCCAAGTGTTACAGGTAATATATTTGTACCTGAGTCATATATTAGCTGTCAAATTAAATTCAATGGGGCGGGGGGGGGGGAGGAAATTCCAACTTGCCTTATTCAAATTTAAAAAGAACACCCGGGGATAAAACCTGAAGAAATGAACCTTTAAATCCATCTTTCCCCAATAGCAACTGGAATGTATGTAGTTAAAACCTTGAAAGATGCCCCTGAATTCATGATTTTGCTTGCAGCAGTTTGATGAGGTAAAAAAAATAGGAAAACCTCTTAAAATATAAGTCTATGTCATTCATTTGCTGCCATTTATCTTATTCCAAAGCTAGCCCTCAACACACGACCACAATTGAGCCCAAATTTTGTGTGGCTAAACAAGACAGATGTTAAGTGAATTTTGCCCCGTTTTTATGACCTTTCCTGATGAAATAAAAAAATTCTCTCTGGTCTATTTTATATGACAGCTGTCTAGCAACAAGCCTGAATGCTGAGTCTCTGGAAATTGGCCAACCTTGGCCTTCAGGAAAGTTGAGAGACGCAATGGTTTAAAAAGGGGCAGTCCATTTAAAGGTCCCTAACAGTGGGGACTTTGTAGCGCCAGTCTTTGGAAAAGCAACAAACCTAAGAAAGGACTAATAGTGAAGGGCTTATTTTAGTAAATATCATATGAATCGAATAAGTCTTTCCTCAGCAATGTCAAGTCTCTCCTGCCACTTTCCCATTTAAAAAAAAGAAAAAAAGAGGAATTCAACAGAGCGGTGCATGATTGGGGCTGAAGTTAAGAGTGAGAAAAACTTGTTTCCCTCACTTTTAAGATTACTTAAAGGTCTGCTAAATAAATCAGACACTGTATCCCAGAAGGGATAAATATCCTTTAATGATCCATTTTAACCGGGCATTGGAATGGAAAGATTGTGGGGTTGAAACGCTGTCCAGCTTGGAGTATATGCCTTGTTTTTCAGTTTTTGAAACGTTTATTTATTTAGTTGCCTAATT
The DNA here is from genome assembly GCA_023970755.1 of Azemiops feae. Lineage (NCBI taxonomy): Eukaryota > Metazoa > Chordata > Lepidosauria > Squamata > Viperidae > Azemiops > Azemiops feae. The sequence continues at coordinate 215,810 of JALGBA010000437.1, forward strand.
TATAAAACCGCCCATCTATCTGATGAAACCGCCCATCTATCTAGGTGGCAAACATACTGGGAGCGTCCAACCTTGGCAACATTTAAGACTTGTAGACTTCAACTCCCAGAATTCCCCAGCCAGCCAAATACCCAGCTGGCTTTGTGCCTCAGACAGATCTAGAACTCATGGTCTCCCAAATTTTAGCCTGGTGCCTTAACCACTACTCCAGTTGACTCTTCATTTATTATATATTGTTATTCATTTTTTATATATTATTAGGAGCCGTGGTGGCGCAGTGGTTAGAATGCAGTATTGCAGGCTAATTATGCTGACTGCCAGCAGTTCGATCCTGACCGGCTCTAGGTTGACTCAGCCTTCCATATTTCCGAGGTTGGTAAAATGAAGACCCAGATTGTTGGGGGCCATATGCTGACTCTGTAAATAGCTTAGAGAGGGCTGTAAAGCACTGTGAAGCGGTATATAAGTCTAAGTGCTATTGCTATTGCTATAGATTATTATTATTCTTGGCAGTTTTCTTGACAAGACTTCAGAAGCAAGGTTTTTCTTTTTGCTGTGCTCTTTTTAGGGAGAGAAGGATTGATCCAAGATCATCTGCCTAGCCCAAGGCAGGTCTAGAATTCATAGTCTCCTGGTTTCTAGCCTGTTGTGTTAACCACTATCTCAAATTGGCTGTCATAATGTCAGTCTACTGTGTCATAAAAAAACAACATCTAAATCACCCTACAGTCTCATTAAATAATCTCAGACACGGATTAAAAAAAGAGACTGTACGGATTTCCAAAATGAAATTGTCAGAGGAAAGATATGCAATTAGGCAGCCGGTCTTGCTAAAAATAAGCAGTTTACTTCTCTTCTCAAGGGCTCTTACAGCAGTTCCTAGATCCCACAGACAGATTGTAAATATCCAACCTGGGATTTTTTTTCCCCCTCCCACCTTTTGAGAAAATGAGTGTCAGAGTTGGGCAATCCACAGCTTCGGAGGCTGGAAAACTATGATTTGCATACCTCAAGATTTGCAGGATTACGGCTTGCTCTAAGTATTCATAAAGTGGGAATTGCACAAAATGCTAGAAATTAGGGGTGTGGAAAAAAACGACAACATTTGGTTTCGAACCTTTGCAAGGATGAAATTGAGCAAAGCTTTCTCCCTGGAATGCTAAACAGTTATATTTCTTTTCCTGCATTTTGGAAAGGTTCAGAAAGATTTGTACTCAAAAAAAAGATATCTTGAACTCCAAATACTTCCAGGGTGCTCAAAATAACTCACTTCATACTCAAAGCAGCAAGTTCCCACTTGAAATGGAAAGTTTCACAAATATTTGGTGTTCCAAATTATCAAAAACAAAAGTCTGTGTCTACCTCTAGAAGAAACAGACGGCAGATGCTGGGTCAAGGGTTTACAGGCTTACCTACAGAATGAAGAAGAAAAAAAAACCCAAGGGTGACAGGGGAAAAAAAAAAGAGATTTTGTGCTAGCTGTAATTACAGGTAGCGCTTGAATTACAACCACTTGTTTAGTGATCGTTCAAAGTTACAACAGCACTGGAAAAAGTGATTTGCAACTGGTCTTTGCAACCATCTCAGCATCCCTGCACACACACAAAAAAACCTGTGCTTCTAAATTCAGCCCAAAATGCTAAACTGAACAACAGGATTCCTCTGCTTTATTCTGCTCTGTGGATCAACACAACCCAGCATTTTAATATGAGGAGCAAATGTGGTTGTCAAGTTTCGAAGCAGGGTTTTGCTGGTGTGACAAATATTGCTGCTCAGCTTGCCAACGAACTTGGGGGGAGGAGAGAGGTTTGGAATGCAGACTTCAAAGATTAAGAAGCCAGACCGTGAGACTCAAGGACGTCACACCAGGTGTCTGGCCAGACCTAGAGATGCTTTCTCATAACAATATTTTCCCACTTGATTGGGCAACGTGACCTGACCCAGAGGGAGGAGGGAGAATTCAATGCTTTTACTATATGGGTTTGGGAGGGGTCTTGCCAGAGCTGGTTTTGCTTCCATTAGTGCCAAAGTGATGTACTCAATAAAGTTTTACATTAAGAGATCGGAATGTCTCGAAGGTGTTTGCTTGGTTGGGTTCGTCAGTGGCATGCATAAATTGTTGGACGCATCCATACAATGGCCAATCTCCAATCTCCTTTCCTTTATACAGGTGGCCCTCGACATATGAGCACAAGGGAGCCCCAAATTTCGGTTGCTAAGAGAGATGTTTGTTAAGCGAATTTTGCTCTATTTTATGACCTTTCCGGCCACGGTTGTTAAGTAAATCTGGCTTCCCCATTGACTTTGCTTGTCGGAAGGTTGACAAAAGGTGGATCATGTGACCCTGGGACCCTGCAACCATCATAAATATGAGTCAGTTGCCAAGCACCTGAATTTTGATCACGGGACTCTGGGGGATGCTGCAACGGTTGTACATGTGATAAACGGTCCTAAGTCACTTTTTTCAGTGCTCTTGCAACTTTGAACAGTCACTAAATGAACTATTGCAAGTTGAGGACTACCTTTCAATCATCTCTGACTGTGGAAAAGTCTTGACTTGTTCACCTGTTCTAGTGGTGTCCACCTGTCCAGTAAAATTCGACAAGGTTGCATGAATTGGGTCCCATCTATCCAACAGTGTCAGATCCTAAAAAGATGTGCCTTCTCACCTTGTGGCATTTGCACTTAAGAGCATCCCAAGGTCCATGTGGCACCAACCTTGTTCTCCTTTAGGAGAGCTTTAAAGGGATGGCTGTTCCCACAGGCACTGGGCCAGGAAGTTGTGTGAACCCACTTTTGAAGTTATTCAGTTTGTTTCCTTATTGTCCTTTTTCTCTGAACCCCAGCTGCATTTTTATTACTTTTTTTTTTTAACTGACCAAACGGTTTCTTTTTAACCTTTTGTAAGCCATCGAGATTAAATTGGCACAAGGGGCAAATTGAAATTACAAATGAGCGAATACATGAATAAATCAATGGATTAAGGAAATATTTGGGCTGGCACAACATCGGTTTTATGCAGTCAGCCTTCTTAATTTCTTCCAACATGAACAAAAGAGCCTTACTGATATCTGGACCAGGCATCTCTGCTTCGCAGATCTTGCCCTTGATGTAAACACGGCCATCTCTATTTTATTTACCTTCTTTTATTATTAAATGGTTCTCTTCGAAAACTTCGTTTCAAAACTTTGGAATTGTTTCAATGGTTATTTTATTTTCACCGTGGATGTTTTAACTTCTCTCTCTTCTATGCAAGCTGGCAAGAGTCTTTTTTGGATTATAGTGGCACAGAAAGATATAAAACAAATAAGACATGAATTCATAGGCCAGTACAATAATTTGGAAGAAGCTTGCTAGCTTGAACAAGATTTCCAAAGAATATTCTTCTCTCCTACTCTTCCTTGAATTCTGAGATAATGTTTACACGTTATATAGATTTGCCATCTGGCTAGTTTTCAAATTGCTGTCTTTTTCCTTCCTCATATGACTATCACAATGTGCTCTTCCAAGTTAATATGTACATTATAACAAATTAATCCAATTAGGGGTGTAATCATCAAAGATGTATTGCTACGAAGCATTCCTCCCCTTCTTAATAAAATTACCAGCTCATTTACAGAATTAATATTCCATAAAACAGCTGTGAACCTATACTCGCTTATATAACATCTAGGCATTTTTTTTTTCCCTTCCTCAAACATCCTTAATGGATTTGACCGTTTTTCTACCTAACAAAAACAAACAAACAAACAAGAAAATCAAGCTAAATATAGTAATAAAAGCACGGCTGTTGCCAAATTGAGTAGACACATATTTAATTTTCTTCTTCTAATCTCTGGTAGAACTTTATACATGTCTAACTGTCATAACATTCCATGTTTCTTTGTGTCTTGCCAGTTGCAGCGAACGATATACAAGGGATGGAGGAAATTAAGGACTTGGCTAAGGGTTGTGAGGTTTTTATTCTTTTAGAGATTGCGCAAAAATGAGAAGGGATATGAAGGTAAGGGGGGGCGCAGCGACTCAGCGAGGGGGGGCGCGATAGCTGAGGGGTTAAAGACACGGAGCTTGGAGAGCTGACAGCCCAGGTTCGAGACCCAAGCTCTGTGCGATGGGGTGAGCTCCCGTTCCTTGCTCCAGCTCTTGCCCACCCTGCAGTTTGAAAGCATGCAGACGCGAGTAGATCAATAGGTACCACTTCGATGGGAAGGTAACAGCGTTCCATGCACCTTTGGCGTATAGCCGTGCTGGCCACATGACCATGAAAATTGTCTTTGGACAAAGCTGGCTCCCTCAACCAAAAACAGAAATGAGCACCGTGCCCTAAAGTCGGACACCTTTACCTTTTATGAATGTAAGACTGCCATTTTTAAGGGTAACGGTGCATGGGATAGCCTTAGGTTTAGTCAAAAATGCCGCAATGGAGAATTCCACTTATTGTTGCCTTTGTTGCCAATATCTTGCTTTATAGAACCTGTTTTGCTCCACTCCTATCCCTCTTTGATGTCTTACTCTACTAAGGTAATCTTTGACTTATCACCAGTTACTTAGCAACTGTTAGAAGTGACATTGGACCTTCCAAAATTTTAACTCCTGCCGTTTAGAACATCTTGTCCCCTGGGTTGAGATCTGCTTCCATCCTTCTGACCTTCTATAAAGGCCTGAGGACCTGGCTCTGCTATCTATCTATCTATCTATCTATCTATCTATCTATCATCTATCTATCTATCTATCTATCTATCTATCTATCTATCTATCTATCTATCTATCTATCTATCTATCTATCTATCTATCTATCTATCTATCATCTATCTATCTATCTATCTATCTATCTATCTATCTATCTATCTCTCTATCTCTCTATCTATCTATCTATCTATCTATCTCTCTATCTCTCTATCTATCTATCTATCTATCTATCTATCTATCTATCTATCTATCTATCTATCTAATCTATCTATCTATCTATCTATCTATCATCTATCTATCTATCATCTATCTATCTATCTATCTATCTATCTATCTATCTATCTATCTATCTATCTATCTATCTATCCATCCATCCATCCATCCATCCATCCATCCATCCATCCATCCATCCATCCATCCATCCATCCATCTATCTATCTAATCTACCTACCTACCTACCTACCTACCTACCTACCTACCTACCTAGTTTTATTGCTTTTAACCTTGTAAGCTGCCCAGAGACACGTTGCAACGAGATGAGTGGAAACAAATTGAATGAATGAATGAATGAATGAATGAATGAATGAATGAATGAATGAATGAATGAATGAATGAATGACTGTCATGATTGGGTATTCTAACTTACTGCTTTCAAATTCAGGTATGGAATGAAAGTTACAGACTGGTTATCTCAGCCTGTTGCAGTTGGCAGTTCCAGAGTGCTTTAAATGCAATGCTTTAAAATGGGCACATTGTCAAGAGGGGTGGCCAAAATGCCCAAGAGGTCCTCGCTTCTTTGCAGAGTGTTCTCCCAAGACAATCACCATGCAGTAACAGCTTCTGAATCTTGATTGCACAGACAGGGGTTTGTTGGGGGGGGGAAGGTTGTGTCCATAACCAGCTGCTTTGTGTGACAGCCTGGCCCGAATCTTAAAGACAGCAAATGCCTCATCTGAACAATTTGTCACAAGCACAAATTGCAATTTGGCATGCCATCACAAACCTTCTGAGTTTGGACAAAGCAGAGGTGTGCCAAGCTGGCGCTTGTGATGAATGATTCAGAAGATCCACATGCTGTGAGCATGATGAAGCGACAGGCTGAAGATCAAGCTTTTGGCTCCATGAATCCTGAGAATCGGTTCTTATTTTGTGTGTTTCTGATTAAGGTTCAGGAGGGGGGGACTCACAACTCCTGGTTCGGTGGCTGGCCTCAGGGAAGGAGCAGAGAGTTCCCCACCCTCTGGGAAAACATGGGAAGGGCAGATATGCATCTACTCCCTAACATAATCAGTTCTGGCACAGGCATGAAGATATCCATCGCCCCTTCCCCTATTAGGTGACCCCCCAAAAGGATCAGTGGTATAAAAATGGCCAGGAAGCCGACTGTTTTGAAAAGGCTCACCTGAGCTTCTGGCCCTCAACTCCCCAAGGTCCCGCCTTAGCTGAGATCCTGCTGACCCTCAGAATGCAAGCTAGAAGATTGGAGAGACGGAATCAAAGGATGGAATTTGGTGGAGTTTACACCTCGTGGAGTTCCATCAGGAAAGAAATCCTTGAACTTATTTAACAGAACCAATGGAGTTGTAAGGGACCTTGGAGGTCTTCTAATCCAACCCCTTGCTCAAGCAGGAGACCCTAAGCCATTCCGGACAAAATGGCTGTCCCCTCTCTTAAAAACTCTAATGACGGAGCACCCACAACTTCTGAAGGCAAGCCCTTCCACTGATTAATTGTTCTCACTTTCCAAACTAAATTTCTCTCTTCCAAGAGAACGTTTTGTTGCAGAAGACCCTTGCAAAGAAAACAGTGTCCAGTGGTGTTCCACAGCTTCTCATATGGTTCTTCTCCCCGCCCTGTGTCTCTTACCATTCAGTGCTCAGGGACCTGGGACGGAAGGCAGGCAGGTCAACCAAGCCATCCTCAGCTTTCCTCCTCTTCTCCTGCTTCTGCTTAACTGACAACCGGTGTGTGAACTTAGAGAGGCTGCTTTCAGACCTAGGGAGGGGGGGGGAGGAGAGGCGTTAACTTCATCAAAGCATCATCCTGATCACCAGAAGGCACGGCAAGGGCCAGGGGTCAAGGTGATCTGATGTTCAGGCAAAAGAAAGAAGGTAGAGTGGGTTAGAGAAATCAAATGCCCATTGTGGTAGCTTCTTTCCATCATAATATAGGGGGAAACAAACAGATTTAACAGGGTTGCTAGAATCACCAAAAGGGATCAGAACACACACACGTGTTTTTGCTCTGCATTGGAGCCAAATGAGTCATATTAAATCATTTCTTGTAACGTTGATTAGGAGAAGACAACCTCAAAGGTGACTTTTATTAATGACCGAGAAAGATTACAACAAAACTAGAGAAGTTATGTTTATTTTGGATTAATTAATCAGGCAAAAAAAAAAAAAAAAACTAGCAAAAAAAGCAGCAATCAACGCAAAATCAATGTCAAAGGTTCTTTAAAGACTGGAAAAGAGAATAAGATTTTATTTGGGGTGTTTGCTTTTTCTTTCTGACTCAAAGGAAACATAAGGATTTGTAAAACGGCATTTAGGAATAGTATAGAGTTCAGACCACCAAACAGCCACTGGTTGTTTAGCCTGCTACTTCTTTGTGGAAACCGAGTCCTTGAATTTGCAGCTCAGCTCCTACCCATCCTGTATCTTTGAGATCTTCAACCTGTTACGTCCCAACTATTAGCTGCCAATTCATCATGCAACACCACGGATGGGGAAACGGGTTAATCAAGCATCCTCTTTTGTTTAAAACGAACAGCATCATTTCTGAGGGAGCACTTTTCTGAGTTTGTGGAAGAGATGGAGAACTCCTCGGAGGTACTGGAAATGTTATCCGGGGAACTTGAGGGATTTATTCAGGAGTCTGATGGTCACCTTCAAGAATAACCCTCATTTATCATGGAATAAACTGATAAAGATTGAGCCTGCCCTTTGAGGAAAGGGCCAGGGACTGTGTTATTGTAGCTTGCTTTTGTTAGGCCATCCCTGTGGAGCAAGACATTCCCTGGAATTCTTGCAATGTCATCTCATGTTTATTTGCTTTTGAAAACAAGCTTCTCTTTCTCAACGTTTGCACAGAAAAAAATAATAATAATCCCTGTGTGATTTAAAGCTTTGGCATACCAGTACACGGAGATTGTGAACACCATAATAACCTCTCTGAACCCAGCTTCTAATGCACGGAAGGTTCTGAGAAGCGGGACGTAAGAAATTATCCAATCTCTGCACCTTACTTCATTGAAACTACCTTAAGTAGAAACCATCTATCTGCCAAGAAGAACGAGGATTCAGAAGTAATACAGAAGCCGGGCAAGGGTCTACGAGGAGGAGGAGAAGGGACAAAGATTAAGACTGCGGAAAATCCCAGAACTCCTCCAGAAAATTCTAGAGCACATCAGAGACCATTCTAGAGTACATCCGAGATTGTCCTGGAACACATCAGAAAAGTAACAATGAAAGATCAATCCTGGCCTCCCGGAAAACAATTTACTTTTTCCCACAAGGTACAACTAGGAAGGTCGGTTTGTAAACCTACTCAAGTGTAGTTCTTTGGAGGTTCGCCCTAGCTGAGATCTACTGATTTCCCCCCCCTGTACTATCCATACTCCAGAAATTTCCAACAGCGTGAAAGATAATCCCTGAAGGCTGAAATCTTGAAAGACACAGGTCGGAGGAATCGTGCTGTTTTCGATCAACCGGACTCTTATTGTCTTGGTAATGTCATTTTGCACGGATTCATTTTTATAGTCATGATAGGTCATAGAAAGAAAGTCTTGGAACAGGATTGTTCATTTCTGCTTTGTAGCGGAAAGAACTCCATGTTGAAATTACCTTACGGTCATCTATTTTTTAGTGGTCTACAGGTCTTTAGGGCATCAAATTTTAACTTATTTTGTGGTTACTGCTTAGCTTCCCTAGTGATGGAGAGACATTTGTTCAGTTCACATCTTCATATAAATACCCTTACAAGTGCCCTAACTGCCTTTCATTTTTGAACTAATACACCAAGAGAAACTGAACTGTCCTTCTGTGATACACTTCTCTGAATTACGGAATGAAAATGTATCAAAATAATATATTAGGGGAAAGATCACACAATACACACCCAGAATGCAAATATCAGTGGACACGGCTTTAAAAGATAGGTCACTTTATGAAACGTGGCTAGCAAAAATGATATCATTTAAACTGACCACGGCTAGGTAACTTGAGTTGCCCCGATACTGGTTTTCCACTGCTATTTTTGCTCCCAAATTATTACGTTTTATCCGCTGAAGTTGAAGGAGAAACTGGAGAAAACAACCTTGGGAAAACAGGGAGATCAGAGACATCTCCTTCAGAAAAAGAAAGAGCATTTGCTAGGTCTGTCCAGATTTAATTTGACTCAACTGGTCCTACCCTATTCTGACATCTTTATAGCATTTCAACCTTCTATATATATATATTTGGTTCCTCTAGTTTGTTCACTAGTTGTCAAAATGGTCATTTAAGGTTCTAATGATGGACAATATTTATCAAAGACTGCAACCGACAGCTGAAAAATTCCATTACGGGGAAAAAAGCATTGACAGTTTAAAGGAGGGGTGGGCAATTAATTTTCCCCAAGGGACCCCATGAGAAACTGGAACTGTCCTGGAGGGCCAAACTAACTAGGACCATCAGATCACTATGAAAGCGCATAGCCACACACGCACACACACACAAAAATGGGAAAAAACCCACAGTCGTCTTCAAAATAAAAGCCATACAGTTGTATTTACATTTGATTTGCAATTTCTGATTGACTTCCCATGGAAAGGGACAGCCAAAGGCCTGGAGACCCTAAAATGCCCAGCTCTAGTTTAAAGCATGCTCTGAAACAAAGCATGAAAAAAGTAAAAAAATCCTTCCGTGCCTGCATTCTTATTTGCATCTATCCAATTGTATAGACTTATCTAAGTCCCTGTGTTTCAATAGCTTATTTAACTAAGCTAAATGCAGTTTAACCTCCCTCTTCCTCTCTTTGCAACGATAAAATAAACTCCAAACAATCGACCATGTTCATACCCGATTTAAAACATCGGCATCTTTAATTTCTTTACTTTTTGTTACAGATTTATTTTTCCGTGTATCTTCGCGATTGTTCATAATGCAATGGAGATATAGCGGCTGTTATTGTTGCCCTTTGAGAGAGAGAGAGCAGGCTTAGGTGTTTCAAAGCATTCTCTGCATTTCAGCAAAGAGGTAATGAAATAATTCCAAAGAAAATGCGAGCAGTGGGAAGTGTTTGCTTAGCAACAATTATGCATCTCATTAAATGTAGTAAAAGAGATTCTACCTTCCGAATCCTATGCTGGCCGTTACAATTCCTCCCTTGCAATTCCACACGAAAGCCCTGGTATCAGATTGCTACAGGGAGTCCTCAGCGTACGACCGCAACTGAGCCCAAAATGTATCTTGCTAAGTGAAACATTCGTTAAGTGAGTTTTGCCCCATTGTACAACCTGTCTTGCCACAGTGGTTAAGTGAATCATTGCAGTTGTTAAGTGAATCTGGCTTCTCCCAGGGACTTTGCTTGTCAGAAGATCGCAAAAGGGGATCACGTGACCCCGGGACACTGCCACCGTCATAAATGTGAGTCAGTTGTCAAGCATCTGAATTTTGATCACATGACCATGGGGATGCTGCAAGGGTCGTAAGTGTGAAAAACAGCCCTAAGTCACTTTTTTCAGTGGCTGTTGTAACTTTGAATGGTCACTAAACGAACTGTTGTAAGCTGAGGACTTCCTGTATTTGCAGGACCTTAGTAAAATTAAGAGATGATATCCGGATGGCCCCTCCAACTCTGAAGGAGGCAGCTCCTGCATTCAGATGCTGGGCCGAACGGACGGGAGAGCTCACACCCCGTCGTTGGTTGCCCACTCCAGTGCAAAGTTCTGGGTGATTTTCACACCAAGGGATTCCTCAAAGGTTTCTCCTTTCTACCATGCAGAATTAATGGATCTTTTAAGGTCTTGAAAATTGTGGTTTTCATAATTGCTATCTCTGGCTTGAGTCTCTTGGTTTCCACCTCACCAGCCTCAACCCGCAACAACGCCGACACTCGCAGGGATGGTTCAAGAAAGTTAATGCTTTTCTTGGCAAGCTCAAGAAACCTCGAAGCCATTATAGAGAGAGTTCTGGTTTGCATGTTTGATCTGTGAGTATCTAGAATAATAAGGGATGAGGGCAGGGCAACTGTGTGCTCAACCTAATTCAAAGCTCACCTTAAGCTTGGCAAAGCACGGATGTGCAGCAAAGACATATTTCGCTTTGATTAATGAGGTTTATTCTGTGGCACTTCATAACTTTACTTGAAGTCGCTCCGCAAAACCACCAAGATGCTACTACAGAGTGTTCTCGGAGGAAACAACTACCCTCTGGCTTAAGAGGCTTTTAGCCGAAAACCCATTTTCAGCTGACGGGCTGAAGGGAAGGGAATCCAGGGTGCTAAAACATGCAGAAATGCAGTGGGCAGCCTCTTCCGAGATCCTTTGATCCCACACAAGTGTCTGATTAATTTATTTTACTGAAGGGGGGTTGGTTTGATTTGGCTTGGTCTGGTCCTAGAGTTGTGAGAATTCTTTGTTTCGGTGGAACTGCCTCGCTACCTTCCCACCGTCCTCTTTGTAAATTACTCCTCATACTATTTTAAGTTGCCCCCATTTGCTAGGATAGCATAGGGCCTTCAGAATATTTCGTTGAGTTCTTCTTGGGCAAGACAGAAGATGCTATTTCTGCAAGTTCCCTTCCCGTAATTCATGGAGGGGAAATAAATAAATAAATAAACACTTCTCTTTTATTATTGGAATCCTTAGTGTTCTCTGAATTTGGTGGTTTTCTTGCAGACATTTAATTACCAAACTAGATAACACCAGTGCTGCATTGATGGTGTTACCTGGTTGGGTAATAAAACGTCTGTAAGAAAATCACCAAGCTCAGAGAGCACCAAGAATCCCACAGTCCTTCTTTCCTCCTCCTCCTCCTCCTCCTCCTCCTCCTCCTCCTCCTCCTCCTCCTCTTCCCCCCTCCCAATTCTCTTCCTATTCTCACCACTCCACAAACTCCATTCCCTTCTAGCCCAGAAGAAGTTATCTATTTGGGTAATGAAATGTCTGCAAGAAAACCAGCCCAGAGAGCAGAAGGACTTCACAGTTCAATCCTGAGCTACAAATATTCTCTTCTATTAGTCCTTTTCTATTTTCCATGCAACTATTGTGGATGAGATATTAATAACTAATGCTTCTGAAATGATGATAGGATCCACCCAGATTTTTAACTGACCATAACTGTTATTTTTACGGTGTACAATAGAAAGTACATTTTCAGAAAATCACATCTTTCCAAGGAGACGATACTAATATGAAGTAATAAACTTCAAGAAGTCACCAATATGTTTTTCAGAAAATGGATTTAAATAAGCTGTGTTTCATCAAGACCCTAATCTGTAATTAAAACTGCTGAAATAAATCATAATTTAGAGCATGCACGCTGCAAACAGATCCTTGTGCTTAGTTTATTCATTGTGAAATAGTTGGCTGCGGTGGTAACCTAGAACATCCAGGAAATATGAGTTTGTTTATTTGCTCAGCATTTCTATTTACTTAATTTGCATTTGATTGTTGAGCTATCATCCCGTGTCACGATAAGACAAATGTCTTGAACCCGCCATCCTTCGCTAAGAAATGTCCACAAGATGGTTTCAATATGTACAGACTCTTTGTTCCTGGGGATTTTTCGTTTTTCTCTCTTGGCCCAAAAGGGGATAGATTCAAGTTGACTGAAAATGTGAAATCTAATTTGCTCAAATCAATGCTGGGTATGGGGCCCATTGAAAAGAACTGGCCCTGCTTCCTTCACGATACTTCAAAACATGAGGAGAAACCACTGTTGTGTGTCCCTTTCTGAACAATCCAGATGGCCTGTGCCACGATTGGCAGGGATAGGCAACCTTGGCTCTTTTATGACTCGTGGACTTCAACTCCCAGAATTCCTGAGCCAGCCATGCTGAGGGGAAAGGGAGAGGTTTCCAAGCTGAGCCATGCTGGCTCAGGAATTCTGGGAGTTGAAGTCCACGAGTCATAAAAGAGCCACGGTTGCCTACCCCTGTTCTAAATGATCCCGTCAAGAAAGCTTGGCACGTCAAGTACAGGTAGTCCTCAACTTACGACCACAACTGAGCCCAAAATTTCTGTCGCTAAGCGAGACAGTTGTTAAGTGAGTTTTGCCCCTTTCTGTGACCTTTCTTGCCACAGTTTTTAAGTAAAGCACTGCAGTTGTTAATAACATGACTGTAAAGTGAACCGGGCTCCCCCACATTGACTTTGCTTGTCAGAAGATCGCAAAAGGGGATCACATGACTCCGGGACACTGCAACCGTCATAAATGTGAGTCAGTTGCCGAGCATCGGAATTTTGATCACACGATCACATGGATGCCGCAAAGGTCATTAAGTCACTTTTTCCAGTGCTGTTGTAACTTTGAACGGTCACTAAATGAACTGTTGTAAGTCGAGGACATTTTTTGTCTAGGAAGCAAAACTGAAGCAAACTCAACACCACCCAAAAAATCTGGGTTATAAGTAACTTTTGGATGGTCTGTTGCAACTTTCGAACCTTCTCTAAGTGACCGTTCGTAAATTGAGGACTATCTCTATAACACTGTGATTTACAACTAGACACCGAGGAGACCAGATTAACTTTAGCCAAGATGCTGCACCTCTGGTCCAACTACTTGTCTCATTAAAAAGTTCTATACAGCGTGAGAAACTGCCTTGACTGTTACCTGTCCATTTATATAGGAATATTCTTTATTGGCCAAGCGTGACTGGATACACAAGGGATTTGTCTCCGGTTCATAAGCTCTCAATGTACATACCAACAACAAAGCGGCACGTCGTAGATCATAAATCCATAAGGTACAATCATAAATCATGAGATACAAACATGAAGTGATAAATCATAAGATTCCAATAGTAGAAGATAGTAGGAAAGATGAGAAAGATGACAAAATGAGACGAGAAGGATAACATGACTGTATATTCTTGGTAAAATAAATCTGTAACTTAAAATATGAGCCAAGATCAGGTCGATTCTTGGTCCTGGATACAACATAATCCAGCATTATTTCTTTTGCAGGAAGGAGCTACGGGGCTCCTACTGAAGTCCCACCCTTAAGGAATGAAAATCTCATCGTTCATTCTTAAGCTCTGTAACATTTGGCCAGGCATGGGTCATTGCATTTAAAGCAGACCCTCCCCACCAGAACTCTTTTAAAAAAGGGAATTCTCGGGAAGGTGAAATTTACCATCGTTTAAATCACTGTGGAAGGAAGACTTTTCGACTTTCCTTAGATGTTTCTCCAAATCTGCACTGGAAAGTCAGTCAACTTCTCAGGTCTAGTAATTGATCTAAGACTCAGTTGGTAAATTAATACCATTAGACAATTTTCACTTTCAGAGAAGTATCTCTGCAAACTTGTTCTGGAGGCAACATTGCATCAGCTGTCGAAATAGGTATCAATAGAACCTAAATTTTCTTTAAGCAAAGCTTAGCCACCTAAGAGATACCCAGCGTACCCCAAAATGCTTTAGCAGAGTAAGGAGAAATTGGGGTCAACTGGAAACCTTGTTAGGGACTATGGACAGTCAGACATAAACACAGAGATATACCTCTCTTAACCTTGACCTGAAGGCACAAGCAGCAGCTATGTAGATACCCAAGCATTCACAATCATGAAGAAGTTTTAAGACTAGGAACAAAACACAGCTCACTGAGTCCTCTTTACGTTCAACAGAATAGAAACATTTTTATATTTCTATATCATCATGGCCTGCTTTCTTGTCTTCTCAATAGTATACTTTGTAGATTACACAGTAGTCATGGGTTGGGGTAAACTAATAGTAGAGGGTTGGGGTTTTTTTTTGAGAAAGGATACTTCTGAATCAGTGCAGACTCCTGGAAATGGCCTGGACAAGTCCCTGCAGTTTTCTTGGCAAAAGTTGTTGGGAAGTGGTTTGCCATTGTCTCCTTCCTAGGGCTGGGAGAAAGTGACTGGCCCGAACTGTCTTTGGGCCCAAGGAGGGAACTAGAATTCTAAATTTCCCAGTTTCTGGCCTGATGTCCCACCAAACTGGCTCTCAAACTAATGGTAGACAACATGTAACCTTAAGAAATATTGCTAATTTCATTTAAACTGTCTTAACTTTGCCGAGAATGATTGTTAAATGTGTTTTCTAGAGATGGGCACTTGTAATTTAGCCCAAGTTTTATTTTAAATGGAATTTAAAAGCAACCTAGAAATTGGATTTTTCAGGAATTCTCTAATGGTTTTTGGAGAAAAAGGAGGAGGAGCGGGAGGAGAAGGAGGAAGAAATAAGAATGAAGCCTCCTTTGAATTGAACTCAACTCCTTGGGATTTCATGCATTTATTTATTTAACAAATGTTGAGGTTTTCTGACTTTCCTGACAATTCTGGGTGGCTTATAAATAAAGAGACAATACATATAAAAAAGGAATACAACACAATGTAATTTTCCAAGCAACAAAACCAAAGTATTTGGCCACTGCCTTCTTCTGGAATGTATTTGAAGTTCCCTGTTTAGCTTAGATATATTTTTGTGAAACTTCCCTTGAACTCACAATAATACACTTTTGTTACAAAAAGTCAGTGCTGGACTACATGGGTCTACACTGGGATCCTGCTGAGGGAGGAACTCAAACCTTTCTCATACTGATCTCCCGCATCTTCTCCTCTCTAAATATGTTCTCTGTCTCCAGATTTCCCTAATCTGTGATCCCTGAGCCTCCTTTTTCTGAAAAGAGACACATTTCAGCCCTAAGATTCATGTAAAAATATACCTTTATTGAAACATGGAGGATTTCTCCCCCCATATCCACAAAAGTTGTGGGAACTGCACCCATGGCAAACTGTGACTGGACGCTTCCATCTGACTCGGTCCGTGCTATCAGAAGACATTCCTGCGGGAGATGCACACAGGAGGGAAGGAAAGATTGTACACCTCGCGATGCAAATGACAAGCTGCAACACAAAAAACGGCTATGGCGTGGTGCAGAAATTTGGCTTTTCAAGAGGTTTCTGTGCCACTCATGATCCATCAGCCCCATGACACATTACACGCTCCCTTTCTCCTACTTGGCCTTAAGAAATGTAGGAGAACCTCTATGCAAGCTACCTCACTTCATTTGTTTGCTTATCTGCACAAGAAGGACATCTTTGAGACTCTCATTCTCTTTAATTTTATTACAGGATGAAGCAAATGACAACATCTTCTGCACTTGCAGCTAGCTCAGGTATCACACGCAGACAGCAGAGACCCTACGCATGAGAAAACACTGGGTTTGTTTTTAAAAAAAGCAAATATTTAAGACTTGCAAATTGAGCGTCTCTCTCTCTACTTTCAGGCTTTTTAATATACATTCTGTTGCGATTTTTAACTCCTTTTCCCCATACCCTCCGCCAGGATCAGGCTGCGTATTTCAGACTACCCCATAAAGACATCAAACCAATCTGTGCAAATAAAATGAAGAGCTGGGAACTTTCTTCTATCGAGATCATCACCGCTCATCTAGATACGCACGACTCAACTGGCACAAGACCCTATGCTGCAACGTGGTTTTGCTTGCTTTTGACTACCGATTTCTGTAAGCACAGCTTACAGTCATGGCTTCTAACTGTAGATAAGCCAACCCTGGCTTAGTGCAATGTATGAACTTCTCTGCCTCTCTTCCTGTCTCCCATACAAACACAGCAGCTGAAAACCCACCAGGATGTATCTTCTATGGAACAGCTAAAGAAGGGCAAACGGCCGTACTGAACAGCCTAGGAAGCTACGCGCTGCTGTTATTTGCAAGTTTATGCCAACTGTAAGAACAAGAGCACATTTGCATCCAATCCTGTGCTCAGTTGCTGTATCCAGAAGAGCAACAGGAGAGTTTGCAGAATCCAGGAGGCACAAAATAATCCGAAGCGTGTTACGGGTGAGCTCTAGAGAGTTTTGGCACATCGAAATGAGTTTGAAGAACTCCTGTTGCAGAAAAGGGTCATTCCGAAGCTTTCCCAATTAAACCTTGAAGAAAACATGATGGTTTTTTGGCTTAGGACTTGGCCCACTACCAGACGCTCAGGCGTCTCCAGCCAAAATCCTTACCCATTTGGGCCAGAGTAACATTCAGAGGCAGAAGGTGGAAGATGCGGGGCATCCAAAAGCAGGCTGAGCAAGAAGAGGAACAGGGAAAAGCAGAGAAGAGTTGAAGTTGTTCCAATTTGCAGAAAACGATAGGAAACTGAAAGCAAAGGTCTAGATCCTGCACCTGACGAGACAGGAAAGATCAAGAACTGATACCTTTCTCTCAGCTGAATTCTTTTCGGTTATACCTGGATGGCTGTGGGAGAAGGCAAGAAGGCAGGGCATCCCCAATCATTGCCGGCTGCTCCAAGTTTTGTAAAAACAAACCAGGATGGGGAAGAGGGGGGGGGGGAGAAATAACCAACTGATTTCCTACAGATTAAGACCTCAGCTCTAGCCAGAGTGGGTGGGATTTGTGGTGCCAGGTCCCCCACCATCCTTGTTGCTTTCTCACTCACCTGTTCGTGCTTGAGTCTGCTCTTTCTCCAGACCTTCTGCTTCTCCCCTTCTCAGAAAAATGCCTTCACCTCAAAAACGTAGACTTTCCTGCAAAAGGCATGGGCAACACACTCCAGCCATGCCCAGGGTATCTTCAGCTAGCCCAGATCCTCACTCAGAGGTGACCAATTTCCTCCAACATCCTATATCCTGACCACACTTCTCTCTTATCTCTCAAATCCTACCATCCCTTTCAGCTGCCACCCATATTTTCCTCACCCATCACCTTAATTCATTTCTTCTCTCACTCTCTGCTTGTCTGCCCCCCCATCTTGTTTCTATAGAAACCAGATTAGCAGAAAGGGGGGGGGAATCAAACCGACCCATGTGACTCAGATTCCTACACTAAAGAATCTCCCTCCCTCCCTCTCTCTTTCTCACTCTCTCGCTGTGTTTTACATAACAAGTCATTGTACGGGGCTTTAAAAAAAAAAGGAAAATGAGAAAGGAGACAAGGGGAGGGGGAAGGAAGAAGTGGGTGAGAGAGAGAAAAAAATGCAATAAGGCTTGGTGGAGTCAATAGCAACCCATATTTCTCAGGTCAGCTGCCCATCCTTGGAGGATGAAGCCTGCAAGCTTTTTTTTCCCCTCTTCTCAAAAGTTTGGGTGCAATCCAACAGATACAGGAATTTGCAATCAAAGCTCAAACCTTTTCCCTCATCTGATCTGGTGAGGGCGGGGGGATGAAATTCATCCCAGTCATGTAATGGTTTTGCTCCCCAAGGTTTGGGAACTGCAGGAGATAATAGGGTTTATTGCAAAGCAGGAAACAGACAAGGAAGCCTAGCCAGAGACAGTCGATGTGCCTTATATGGCTCGGTGGACCACTTATTCTTCAAATGTGTCGGCCTTTTGTGCTATCCTTCTTTGGACTCGCAGCTGCTGGAGATTCACTGGACCTAGTCTATTTATGAAGGTTTCCATGGTGAATCCAGACAGATCTAAAGCCTAGCTATTTGTCACTGGTTTGTGGACATGAATGGTGCTGGAGAAATTAAACCATTCCATCGGACCACTTTTCTTAGGGTTACATAAGGCAATAAACTACAGAGGTAGCAACTTGCATTTGGACATCAAACTTCAAAGAAAGAGCGTCCGCTTGAGAATTGGGCTTACATTAAATTGGACCGTAATTTTGACTTCCAGAATGGGCTACATTAAAATGTCTATATTTTGATGCCCATGAACATCAGTAAAGGAGAATATTTGAGGCTCAGGGTTGAAATGAGCTTGCTTGTTTTCTTGCAGACGTTTCATGACCCAAACTAAGTAACATCATCAGTGCTAGTAGGGAGTGCTGTTTGCTGTCAGTTTATATTAACATCAGACCAACAATCAAATAAACAATACCCCAATCAAGAAACTGCCAAAGAAGCCAATAGTACTCAGCCCAACCAAAGAATCTCTTAAGGCCACCCCCACCAACTCTGACAGGGCAAATCACTAGACTATAACATTGATGGCAAACCGCACTCCTTACTAACCCTGATGATGTTACCTAGTTTGGGTAATGCAATGTCTGCAAGAAAACAAGCAAGCTCAGAGAGCACCAAGGACCCCACAATCTCCTCCCCCTCCTCCTCCTCCTCCTCCCTCTCCTTGCAAACCTCATTGTCTTCTAGCACTGATGTTGTTACCTAGTTAGGGTAATGAAACGTCTGCAAGAAAACAAGCAAGCTCAGAGAGCACCAAGGACCCCTCTTTCTCCCATCTTTTTTTTCTTGTTCCTCTTATTGAGCAACAAACAGTGTAGGAGATGCAACAGATCTGAAATAGAAGCCCTGGATTTCAAGCGAAACGGGGGGGGGGGCTCTGATGGCACAGACATGAGCATCATCTGGACAATTATGACCCGCCCCAAGGATGATCCAGGCTAGTTCGTTAAGCAAACCAAGATAACATGCAATAATCATGGGCATTTTATGCCATCGATTTGTAGATCACTTGGGTTTCACCCACTACTGTAAACAGCATTGTGGAATGTCTTGTGGTCTGCATATTTCAAAAATGCCGTGGGCCCAAATCTAAGCTGCCTCTGTGCTCGGCCCCTGGCACAGAGTGGTTTGCAGCTCTTGTTTTCTCTTCTTTGTTGAGCTTAGCTTGTAGGGCCACCAATTTAACAGAAAGTTAACTGGAAGGTCCTGAAGAAACATCTTGCTTGCCATTTTCAAAGCTTCATTCAATAATATTCTGCAGCTGCCAAAAAAGCCAACACAGTGCTAGGCTGCATTAACGGAAGGATAGAATCAAGATCACGTGAAGGGTTAATACCACTTTAAAATGCCTTGGTAAGGCCACACTTGGAATACTGCATCCAGTTTTGGTCCCCACAATGTAAAAAAGATGTTGAGACTCTGGAAAGAGTGCAGAGAAGAGCAACAAAGGTGATCAGGGGACTGGAGGCTAAAACATATAAGGAACGGTTGCTGGAATTGGGTAGGTCTAGTGGTCTAATGAAGAGAAGGACGAGGGGTGACATGATTGCACTGTTCCAATATCTCAGGGGCTGCCCTAAAGAAGAGGGAGTCAAGCTATTCTCCAAAGCACCTGAAGGCAGGACAAGAATCAATCTAGAACTACAGAGATCAAGATAGATCCCATTCTCTTCTTTGGAGGAGCCATGAAGACCTTCACCCAGACTGTTGATGAGGGAGAATGAGATCCCACACTTCATCATATCTTTTATGTTTATGTTTTATGTTTTATTAGTGTGATTGTAATTTCTTGGCTGTTGTGAGCCACTCAGGTCACTGGGAGTTGACCTGAGTGGTATAGAGGTTTTCTTTTTCCTTCCTTCCTTCCTTCCTTCCTTCCTTCCTTCCTTCCTTCCTTCCTTCCTTCCTTCCTTCCTTCCTTCCTTCCTTCCATCCATCCATCCCTCCTTTCCTCCCTCCCTCCCTTCTTCCCTTTTCCTTCCTTCCTCCCTTCCTCTCCCCCTTTCCCTTCCTCCCTCCCTCCCTTCCTTCCTTTCCTTCCTTCCTTCCTTCTTCCCTTTCTTCCCTTTCCATTCCTTCCTTCTCTCTCTTCCTTCTTTCCTCGCTCCCTCCCTTCCCTCCCCCTCCCCCTTTTCTTTCTTTCTTTCTTTCTTTCTTTCTTTCTTTCTTTCTTTCTTTCTTTCTTTCTTTCTTTCTTTCTTTCTCTTTCTTTCTTTCTTTCTTTCTTTCCCTCCCTCTCTCTCTGGGAAAAAAGGTCATAAAATGGGACAACACTAATTTAACAACTAATGTTGCTTAGCAATGGAAATTTTGGGCTCCACGGTGGCCGTAAATTGAGGACCACCTATACAGATTGTCTGTTTTGCCCAGTTTCATAACCAACAGATTGGTTTGTGTGAAGGGACCCGAAGTCTGTTGTCGAAGGCCTCAATCCCGAATGCCGTGTCGCGACCCGAGGGAAGCGGAGCTCCTGCTTCAGAACTCTCGCAGGAAAGCTGGAAGCCTCTGAGGAACTGGCAGCTGCAAAGAAGCCTAATGATTTAACTTCGTTCCCCTTCTCTTCGGAATGTACAATGTACGCAACTTCCATTGTGTACGCTAGAGTTCATACAAATGTGAGCCAGGAGCAAGGGGGCTGCAGAGAATACCCTGCATTTTAGAAAAGGAATAATTGCAGTTCAGGCTTATGGCCTTTTTAGGCATTCTCTTGCAGAAGGAAGGCTCCTCTCCCTTCCCTGTCCCAGCACGACTGGTTACGCGCCACCATCTCCTCCTCTACGGCAGCCCCACAGTGAAGGCAGAAAACTGCATTTTCACACATTGTCTGACAAAGTGTGTCAGAATCAGAATAGAGCTGGAAGGGACCTTGGAGGTCTTCTAGTCCAGCCCCCTGCTCAAGCAGGAGATCCTATACCATTTCAGACAAGTGGCTGTCCAATCTCTTCTTAAAAACCTCCAGCGATGGAGCACCCACAACTTCTGAAAACAAGCTGTTCCACTGGTTAATTGTCCTCCCTGTTAGGAAGTTTCCCCTTAATTCCAGGTTGCTTCTTTCCTTGATTAGTTTCCATCCATTGTTTCTTGTCCTGCCTTCTGGTGCTTTGGAAAATAAGTTGACACCACCACCACCCTCTTTGTGTGGCAGCCTCTCAAATACTGGAAGGCTGCCACAAGGAGGACAGGGTCAATTTATTTTCAATTTATTTATGTCCAAACTCTTCCTTCCTTCCTTCCTTCCTTCCTTCCTTCCTTCCTTCCTTCCTTCCTTCCTTCCTTCCTTCCTTCCTTCCTTCCTTCCTTCCTGTGTGGATCAGGCATTGTGCAAAGCTACACAATACTCTATACTATAATCCTTTTCTAAGGATTGACCTACCCAACTGATCAGTCCTGCTGATGGGGATTATCCAAGAGAGACAAACCTCTTGCAGAACCCAGGTTGTCACTTAAAGTTAGCCAGCAAATGTCTGGTTACAACTCACAGCCCACATGCATCTCTACTAATTGTCCTCTGCCCCCGTCCTGCTGGGCTGGTCCTCCTTTCTCCACAGGCGTCTGAAGCTTTATCTGCGTCAGTAAACATGCCTTAAACGCTTCCCATCTTTCTTTCTTTCTTTCTTTCTTTCTTTCTCTTTCTTTCTTTCTCTTTCTTTCTTTCTTTCTCTCTCTCTCTCTCTCTCTCTTTCTCCCTCCCTCCCTCTCTCTCTCTCTCTCTCTCTCTCTCTCTCTGGAGGGGTTCTGCTATTGTTTAGTCTGAGCTCCTGCTCCTGCTCCAGCAAAGGAGTCTCCTCTTGTTTTGGGAGGCCAACCATCCAAGGATCCCGTCAGAGATGGAAATTTTGTTATTTTGGGCTGCTGCTCAGCCAGAGTTTTCCAAGTTTAGGAAGCCAGTGATGTGGTTGCGCTGCCTTAGCCACAGAGATTCAATGCTTTTCCTTTCTGGACAGGCCTCAAGAGCCTTTCAATCAACCACCCTGCCTGAGATAATCGGGCATTATCTGGAGTTGCAGGCAGGTGCCAGGAGGGGAAAGGTCCAGCAGATGGAGGAAATTTGCAATGGAGCAATGTTGCAGGGTAGGGGTAGGACGTCTTCTAGAAAAGGAAGGGGAAGAAGATGAAGGTGAAGGAGGAGGGAGAGGTGGGAGAGGAAGGAGAAGGAGAAGAAGGAGAAGAAGGAGAAGAAAGAGAAGAGGGAACAGGAAGAGAAAGGGAAGGAGGAAGAGAAAGAGAAGGGAGAAGGAGGAGAAGGGAAACAAAGAGGAGGGGGAGGAAGTCAAGGAAGGGGAGGAGGAGGAAGAAGAGGAAGAGGAGAAGGGGGGAAAGAGGAGTCATTCCTACATCCCGCAGAAACCAACGGACAATAAATTGCACCCAGAGGAAATGAGAGAGTTGCCACCTGTCCTTCTTGATTTACCCATTGATCAGAGATGCCAGGCTTTCCTGGGAAAATGCATGTCTTGAGACTTCCATCCCTTCAAAGGAAGTTTCCTTTCAGAATGGCAAGAAAAAAGATGGAGGTCTCGCAAAAAAAAAAAAATGTCAGCCAGGCACAAGTACCCTTTTGCCAAACTATGCCTGTTTCCCTTCTGCTCCGTGCATCTGACCGATTGGGTAGCCAGGCTGCTGTGCGTTGACCGTTATCTATCCACTCAACCCCAGCTGGGTTCACACGTGGTCTGAAGCCATCCTGTGGTCAGCTTGGTTTTGCTCTACCCACAACTCAGCGGCAGCGGTTTGTAAGTTATGCTGAGGGCTGGAGAGGACTTTAGGCTGCTATCTCAGGAGAATTACTGCCATCTTTCCGGAGAGGAAGGTGAATTTCTCCTCTGCTCCTTCCCCATTAATTACTGTGGTTGTGATTTGGGGAGAAGAGTTTGTCTTAAAGGCAAAGAGCCTGGAAAAGCATGGACACTTGTGGAGATCGGCCACTGCTTGGGATGGGTTAACTGAATTAGACTGAATTGGAGGACTCTGGGATCTCCAGACAAGGGTTCAACTTCTTCCCATCATTTCTTGGGTCTCCACTGTCCTGTTTCTACTCAGCTGCACAGAATTCCAATTGGCACATATGATACATTTTTATCTATCTCTCCATCTCTAGCTCTATCTTTATCTCTCCATCCATCATCTATCTATCTATCTATCTATCTATCTATCTATCTATCTATCTATCTATCTATCTATCTATCTATCTATCTATCTATCTATCTATCTATCTATCTATCTATCTATCTATCTATCTATCTATCAATGTCCTGCCAAATGTACATGTAGTTCTCAATTTACAACCATTCATTTATTGACCGTTCGACCCTACAATGCCACTGAAAAAGGGATTACTCGATTCTGTAATAGCTTTGTTCCCTATGCCATCTGTCTGGTAAACTTGCAAGATTCATCTTTCTTGCCATGCATAATCCGAACTAGATTGTGTTGTTTCTCTGTGTCATATATGTGGGTATATGCATAATTCTGTATTTATTTATTTATTTTTGTCATATTTATGTAGTGTACATTGGAGGTGGTGACCCTTTGAGAGCTGTGTGCAATGGAATTTCATTTTAATGTATGCCAATTAGGGTACATTCAAAGTGACAATAAAGTTATTATTCTATTCTATTCTATTCTATTCTATTCTATTCTATTCTATTCTATTCTATTCTATTCTATTCTATTCTATTCTATTCTATTCTATTCCATTCCATTCCATTCCATTCCCATGGTCACATGATCAAAATTTGGACCCTTGGCAACTGATGGTCGCTGTGTCCCGGGGTCTCGTAATCCCCTTTTGCGACCTTCTGCCAAGCAAAGTCAATGGGGAAGCCAGATTCACTTAACAACTGTATTACTAACTTGATAACTCCAGTGATTCACTTAACAATTGCAGCAAGAAAGGTGATAAAATGGAGCAGATCTCACTTAACAACTGTCCCGCTTAGCAACAGATATTTTGGGCTCAATTGCGGTCGTAGGTTGAGGACTGCCTGTAAAAGTCCCATTTTGAGAAGCAGAAAAAAAAAATTCTCACGTTAGAAAAATGGGGTGGGATAAGAAGAACCCCCCCTTTTGCCCCCAGAGCCAACCTCTCTACCTGTGGGTGGCATCATCAAAGGCTTCCATCCCTCCTTGTCTTGAGGTCGTCGAGAGGTTGAACTTCAAGCCTCTCATTTCCAGCGAAAACGATGCCGTAGACCGTCCTAGAGCAAGTCTAGAAAGGGAATTTTGTGATTCAGTAAAAACATTCCTGCCTCCAAAGCATAAAACCCAAAAACTTTTATAGGCAACCACTGTCTTCAAAGTGTCTGCATATCTTCAGCCATCCTGGGAACTGGAATTGCAAGAGGCAGAGGAAAAAGGAAGGACCGATAATGATAGTTTCTGGATGAGTGCTGTGCGACTATTGGCGCTTACTTAAAAGCGGAGAATCCTGAACACGGCTCCGCAGCCAACAGAGCTCGCCGGCGTCTCGGTCGTCAGAGACAGCAAGAGGAACCTTCCGACTCCCAGCCAGGGTGGGGAAGAGAAGAAATCACACACCCCGTCTCTCTCTCTTTTCTTGATTTTCTGGAAATTCTTATTCAAGCTGAAGTCATGCCTCGCAAAGCCGAGGCATGCAACAGACATAAAAACAACAACCGTTCACTGGGGAAGCAGAATATCACAGAACTGGAAGGCAAGAGTCCTTAAACCACCCTGGTTGTCCTTTTTTTTTCCCTTGAAAACTTGCAGCGATGCAGCACCCACAACTCCAGGAAGCGAGCTGTTGCATTGATTAATCGTTCTCAGTGTCAGGAAATTCCTCCTTATTTCCAGATTGGCTCTCCCTCCGAGGAGCTTCCACCCTTCGCTTCTTGGATGCCTTGGAGAATAAATGGACCCCTTCTTCCCAGTGACAGCCCTTCAAGTATTGGAAGATGGTTATCAGGTCTTCCCCTAAGCCTTCTCTTCCTTAGGCTAAACATAGAGTCCTCGACTTATGACCACAATCGAGTCCGACTTTTCTGTTGATACGCGAGACAGTTGTTCATGAATTTTGCCCCATTTTACCACTCTCCTCGACACAGTTGTGAAGTGTATCACTGCAGTTGTTAATGACGCTGTTGTGAAGTGAATCTGGCTTCCCCCATTGACTTTGCTTGCCGGAAGGTCGCAAAAGGAGATCACGTGACCCCGGGACACGGCAACCATCATAGATATGAGTCAGTTGCCAAGCGTCTGAATTATGATCGCGTGATCATGGGGATGCTGCAACGGTTGGGTGAAAGTATTACTCTTAGTACTACCTTTGCTTGCTTTTGCCACAGTCGTCCTATTTCTACTTGCAGGTCTTTGTTGTTTGTGATGTTCTCCAGTTCTTTCTCTTCTCTTCTGCTGTCTCCAGGCACTGCCACGTCCACTATCCAGATTTTTTTGTATTTCTTATCGACAATTGTTAAGTCCGGGGTGTTATGTTGCAGGTGCTTGTCTGTTTGAATTCTGAAGTCCCAGAGCAGTTTAACTTTATCATTTTCTATGACTTTCTCTATTTTATGATCCCACCAGTTCTTGCTTGCAGGCAAATGATATTTCTTGCCGATCTTCCAGTGCACCATTGTTGCTACTTTGTCATGCCGCTGCTTGTAGTCAGTCTGTGCGATCTTCTTGCAGCAGCTTACCAGGTGGTCCACTCTTTCTTCAGCTTCTTTGCATAGGCGGCACTTACTGTCTGTTGCTGTCTTCTCAAGTCTGGCTTTGCATGCATTTGTCCTTAAGGCTTGGTCTTATGCAGCCAGAATTAGTCCCTCGGTCTCTTTCTTTAGCTTTCCTGCTCTTAGCCATTATTATCATCATCATCATCATCATCATCATCAAATTTATTTGCCAATCATCTTATATAGTTCAACTCTGACTGGCTAATTTCTAGCCTAACAGAGAAGAAGGACAGAACGGGATGGAGAGGGGAAAAGAAAGAAAATCTGAGAAGTCGGGAGAAGAATCAATTGAGGGCAAGCTACACCGTTTGATCATCAATCACTGTAGTGATGGCTAACCCAGGACTCCTGTTGCTTAAATCACGGACACTTTGTATAGCAACTGTGTGGCTCAAAACCACACATGGTGACCTCCCAGCCATTCTCTTTTCATCCAAAGCCCGCGGTCCGGTTCACAATCTGAAAACGCACACCGGTTTGGATAGAGCCACAAAACACACACGTCCAGCCAGCCCACAGGCAATATTTGTTCACCTAAGTTAGCGCGGGATGATAAATCGACGACGTATGGCAAGGCACGAGTGATTGAATAGGATTTTCTGTGGCCGCTTTGCACAAACCTAATTCCTTGGAGTTGGAACGAGGTTAAAAAAAAGAAAAAAAATCTTAAACATTTTACTACTGATGGATAAATGAAGGAGGTTTTGGAAGAATTCAAGCTATGCCGAAAAAACAACAACCCCAGAAGACGTTCAGTTTCCAACTGGCACGGGTTTTTTTTCCCTTACGCTTAGCAGACTTCCTGTTAACAGTACAATGCCCGTGCCACTTAATAAAATTATACCTGTCTCCCCCTTGAAAACAAACAAGAGAAAAGAGAAATAAAGCCGAGGAAAGGACAAGAGTTTTGCCCTTGCATCAGTTTGTACGGAGTAACTTTACCCCATCCCTGCGAGACCCTGTAACTTACACAATGCTGCCTTCAAAATTGCAACCATCTTCCCTTAAGCTTTCAGAGCAGAGATGTAGAGGTTGCCTTATGTTGTGCCCCACTATTTGGGGTTTTTTTTTCACATGACGTCCATTGTCCCTCCTAAAGAGGGAAGGGAGGAGAATTGATCGGTTTTTACACAGTGCATATCCTGCGTGTGGTTGTCAAGTTACAATGGCCACCCAGGAGGCAGGCACTCCAGTGACCGGTTTCACTGTATATATAGGTAGTCCTCGGCTTATGACCAAAATTGAGCCCAACATTTCTGTGGCTAAGCAAGACAATTGCTAAGCAAGTTTTGCCCCATTTTATGATTTTTATTGCCTACTAGGAGTCCTCCAAGGTCCTATTCGGTTCCGTTCCATTCCATTCCATTCCATTCCATTCTATATTATATATTCTATATTCTATATTCTATATTCTATATTCTATATTCTATATTCTATATTCTATATTCTATATTCTATATTCTATATTCTATATTCTATATTCTATATTCTATATTCTATATTCTATATTCTATATTCTATATTCTATATTCTATTCCATTCTATTCCATTCCGTATAAAGATTCTATTCTATTCTATTCTATTCTATTCTATTCTGTTCCATTCCCTCCTCTCCCTTTTCTCTTTATCTTTTCTCTTTATCTTTTCTCTTTATCTTTTCTCTGTCCCTTTCCCTTCCCCTTCCCTTCCTTCCCCTTCCTTTCCCTTCCTTTTCCCATTGTAGTCCACTACATTCTTCTCCTACAAAGACTAATCTAGATCAATGATCTGTGTAGCTTTTTGAATTCAGTCTTTTTTCCTTTGGCATAATACAAGCATAAGGCACAAGACATTCTTCTCCTCCCCCCCTCCCCCAATTTCCCTCCCTAACTTTTACTAAAACATCACTATTTTCCAAGTAATTTGGTCCTTAAAAAAAAAAAAAAAAAAGCTGTTAGCATCTTGTTCCTTTAAATCGTTTCCCTCCAGAGATTATTACAGGCAATCTATTGGACGGTGACGATAACGTTCATCACAACGCATGATAAAAAAACCCTCCATTCCCAAATATTTAAGTAATCATAATAGCTCTCCGTAAGGTTAAATTGTGGGTTCTACCCTTCTTTAAAGTCTGATGACGTTCCAGCATTGGGAAACACACAGCTAGCCTTTAATCAACCAAAACAAAAGAGAGAGAAAAGAAAAAAAACCAGCCATTCCTCTCCTCTTTAATCAATGTTTCACCCTTTTGTAGATGGTCCCATATTCTTCCTTCCTGGAATGCATCTCTTTGAAGACCATTTTGCTGACTTCTCCAGTGTGGAGAGAACGTCCTGTGATCCAAAGGAATGTTGCCCTCCGCAACCACTGTGTTGTGCGTGAAAGGCACTCGGCCCTGTAGACGCCCATAAGGCTCCTAGAACGTGCAAAACATTCCTCTTTGCACTGATCGATGAGGTCTACAGGCAGTTACAACATTTCGTTTAGTGGCTCTTTGAACTTACAACGGCACTAAAAAGTGACTTAGGACCGTTTTTCACACTTACGACTGTTGCAGCATCCCCACGGTCACGTGATCGAAATTCAGCCGCTTGGCAACTGACTCGTATTGGTGACGGTTGCAGCGTTCCTGGGATCGCGTGATCCCCTTTTGCGACCTTCTGAGAAACCAACTCAATGGGGAAGCCAGATTCACTTTACAACCATGCTCCTAACTTAACAGCTATAGTGACCCACTCAACAACTGTGGCCAGAAAGGTTGTAAAACAGGAGAACACTCACTTAAAAACTGTTTCACTGAGCAACAGAAATTTTGAGCTCGATTCTAGCTGTAAGTTGAGGACTACTTGCATGCAGGCCTGTGCACCTGGTACCTGCATGGCCATAGAGCAGGGCTTGTCAACCTCGGCAATGTTAAGGCAGGTGGATTTCAACCACCAGAATTGGAGTCTCCTGGAGACTTCTGGGAATTGAAGTCCTAGGTTGAGAAACACTGCCGTAGATTCATGCTGAAAGAACACCAACCTAGCCCCCCCAAACCCATTGCCAACCTATAGGTCTTTCCTGAGAACTCTGAATGTAGAGCTACCAGATCTTGGCTGCAGAAATCCAGAAGACCACTACTGTATTTCCCCGGAAATAAGACCGGGTCTTATCTTATTTTTTGCTCCAAAAAGATGCATTAGGGCTTATTTTCCGGTTAGGTCTTATTTGGGGGGAAATACGGTACTAAATACGTCCATCTGGCTGAGGATCTTCACTGGGGCTTATTTTTGGGGTGGGGCTTATATTACAAGCATCCTGAAAAATCATGCTAGGGCTTATTTTCCAGTTAGGTCTTATTTTGGGGGACATAGGGTGGATAACAGCAAAAAGATACCGGAAGTCCTTGACTTACAACCATTTGTTTAGCAACCGTTCAGAGTTACAACAGTACTGAAAAATGAGTCACGCATCGTCCTCACGGTCACATGAGCAAAATACGGGTGCTTGGCAACTGACACGTATCCACAATAGGGGCAGCCTCCCTGAGGTCATGGGATCACCATTTGCAATCTTCCCAGCCGGCTTCAGACGAGCAAAGTCAATGCGGGAAGCTAGATTTGCAGGAGAACTAGACAATTCACTGAACAACTGCAGCAATTTGCTTTCCACTGTTAAGATCATATAACTGGGCACAGCTCAATTAACAACTGCCTTGGTTAGCAATGGAAGTTCTCTCGGTTGTGATCGTAAGTTGGGGACTACCTTTATAGAAAAGGTTCTCTTTGAAGGCACTTAGTGGTAGCCTCAAATTTTACAGCCCAGATCTGATAGCTCAATCAAATACATTGCAACCGCTGAGAGAAGATTTAGGCTCAGATGTATTATTGGGCCAAAGACATGGGAGAGTTTCACGTCAACTTCTGAATTATTTTATGAGCAACAATAGAAAATTTCCATTTGTATTGCAATGAATTACAATGTGGTTGGTTGGAACCGGGCACTGTGGTTTATAATCCACTTTCTGCCTTAATAGGATGCTTGAAGCCAGCCAACCGTGCACTAATGAACTTGGGACATCAAGGGAGCTTTATTGACTAAGCCACAGTTCCGTTGAGTTCAAACATTACATTAGGTTATAAATCTCTGCTCACAAACCACAATGACAGGGTTTCTAGGCTAAATCAGAACGAAACAAACCGTATCGTGGCCCGGTATGGTATATAAAGGAAGATATATGGTATTTGCAATTTGGTGTGCATTCATAAAATAAAATGCGTTTGGGATTGGCCATAGGTTGTTTGATAGCAAGCCTGCTTCTTTAGTCAATGTGTCTAAAGCAAGAGTGTCCAACCTTGGCTACTTTAAGACTTGTGGACTTCAACTCCCAGAATTCCCCAGCCAGCCATGCTGGGAAATGAAGTCCACAAGTCTTAAAGTGGCCAAGTTTGGAGATTCCTGGTCTAAAGCATGGATGGGCGCAGTTACCTGCCATGCAAATTAACTCATCTCTAGAGTTTACTCAAATTCTTGTTCTTATAACCTTCAACTGGGTGAAATGGTGCATTGTAGGGCAACAACTTTTGAATCAAAGTGCCTCAAATGGGTTAACTTACAAATGTGGGGGGCCCATGAACTCCTATTTTATAAAACGTTTTATAAATTTTATAAAGCGTTTTATGCCATAAAACGATCTTAAAACCGTTTATGACACCATACAAAGTACTAACATAGTTCACACGAGCTATTTTCTCTGAACGTCTCCCTGAATTTTTAAGAACTTTTCAAGTACGTTAGAAACTCTGGATTGTTGAAGGCATTGAGGAATCTGGGAAGGAAATATGCAGTCATGGATTGTCTGGTGTTCGGATAGTCAAAGATGTCCTGAACAGGAGATCTGAATATGTAACATAAATCCAACCACTGTTGTTAACATCTGGATGTGCAGGCACAGTAGCAAGTTAGCAACTTGAACAAGACCCTTAACATTATGTCCCATCAAGAAATCTTTCCGTGTATTCATCCAGGGATCCAGAAGTATTCCTAATCCGAGGCGATATTATGCTCTTACAGTGAACAAAACGATCTGTATTTGCTGCGATCTCACAAGTCAAGCAAACGTGAGGTTTGTCTGTGTCACGCCGTGATAAACCTGAAGTAAACACCTGTTCTTAAAATATCCTCTAACTTCTGAGGAAGGCTTTTAGGTTTACAAAGCTGATAGCTAAAAGCTATCATCATATTGCCAAACAAGAAATTACATGGCTGCCAACTTCCCGAGTGGGAATTCATAGCCGAGTAAGATGTGACATCAAGTACCAACTCTCTGTTTTGTTTTGTGTGGTGTGCATGACTGCAAAATGCCTTTGGAAAGAGGAGCACAGAAGGAGAGAAAAGGGAATTTTTATTCTCTCTTCTAAAATTACTCCCCCTTATCTCCTTTTACAAAAAAAAAAAAAACCCTCCTTGTTTTTCCCTAACACAAAAAAGGCACAAAATCCATCATTTTCCCCTGCTTGAAAATCTGTTTTAGGGGCATGATTTATATCAGGGAATCAGCAAGAAGGGGAAAAGGCTTAAATGTATATCCCCGATTTTTCATTTTTAAAAACTTCTAATCATAGAACTTATTTATTGATATTATTTATTATTATTACCTATTAGAATAAAACTTCCATCCTAATCATAGAACTTATTTATTGTTAATATTTATTATTAACAATAGAATAGAATAGAATAAAACAATAGAATAAAACTTCCACTTCTAATCATAGAGCTTATTTATTGTTAATATTTATTATTATTACCTATTAGAATAAAATTTCAACTTCTAATCATAGAACTTATTTATTGTTAACATTTATTATTATTACCTATTAGAATAAAACTTCCACTTCTAATCATAGCTTATTTATTGTTAATATTCATTATTATTACCTATTAGAATAAAACTTCCACTTCTAATCATAGAACATTTATTGTTAATATTTATTATTATTACCTATTGGAATAAAACTTCCACTTCTAATCATAGAACTTATTTATTGTTAATATTTATTATTATTACCTATTAGAATAAAACTTCCACTTCTAATCATAGAACTTATTTATTGTTATTATTAAAATAAAACATCTACTTCTAATAATAATGCAACAAGAACAGGAACATGAAAAGCCTTCAGTAGAATGAGAAGGTAAATTAGATGCAGCTAGTCCTCAGTTTACAAACATTAGTTTAACGACTGTTTGACGTTACGACAAAAGCGAGCTAAGCCTGGTCCTTGCACTGACCATCCCAGCATCCCTGTGGTCACATGATCATTCTGGCTTCTTTGGCCCCGAAGAATTGTGTTTCATGAATTTAGACCTAAAAAAAGTACTTTTTTTCCGAACCCCTGAAAATCAACTTACAATCACAACTAAGCCCAACATTTCTGTTGCTAAGCAAGACAGTTGATACGTGAGTTTTGCCCCATTTTACATCCTTTCTTGCCACGGTTGTTAAGTGAATCGCTGCAGTTGTTAAGTTAGTAACACAGTTGTGAAGGGAATCGGGCCTCCCCCACTGACTTTGCTTGTCGGAAGGTCGCAAAAGGGGATCACGTGACCCCAGGACACTGCGACCGTCACAAATGTGAGCCAGTTGCCAAGCGTCTGAATTTTGATCACGTGACCATGAGGATGCTGCAACAGTCGTAAGTGTGAAAAACGGCCATGAGTCACTTTTTAGTGCCTTTGCTTGTCGGAAGGTTGCAAAAGGAGATCACAGGACCCTGGGACACTGTATCCGTCGTTAATATGAGCTAATTGCCAAGTGTCCAAATTTTGTCCACGTGAGCAAGGGAAGCCTGCAAGGGTGGTGTGAAAAAAGATCACAAGTCACTTTTTTCAGTGCTGTTGTAACTTCGGACGGTCACTAAACGAAAACTTGTGAGTTGAGAACTAGCTGTATCTGAGAATTGTACCTATTCGCACCAACATTATTTTGTAAGCCATTTTAAAACAAGGTGCGGTTTAAGGCTGAAGACAGTAACATTCCAGGGGAAACCACTGACTCCTACAACTATTTGGCAATAAGGACAACTGTTGCTGAGGTCCTGTACACCAGAGGTCCCCAACCTTTTGGGCACCAGGGACCGGTTCCGTGGAGAGAGGTTTTTCCGCGGACCGGAGGGGTGTGGTTTTGTGTGCTGCCTGCATCTCGTGGATGGGGCTTTGCTTGTTTGTGCGGACCGGTTGCTGGCATGCTGTGGCCCGGTACCGGTCCACGGACCGGGGGTTGGGGACCCCCTGCTCTACACATTTTCCAGCCTCTCTTAGCAAGGTGGAAATCTGACATGACGGGAGCTCGAAATGAGCCATCAAAACATTCCATCCTGCTCACCAGGCACCATAAATTCAAAGTGACCCCTTGTCTAAATCAGCCGGTGGCTGAAGCAACACAAACGACAGCTCCTCGCCGGTCCAAATTACACTTGCGAGTTGTTTTCCATTACTTTTACAGGCGACTTTGTATAATTTCCGTCTGGCCACACTCTTTGACAGAACAGCCTGAGCGCTCAAATATTTTATGGCATTTTTCCCCCCCCAAAAAAAATAAAAGAGAGAGAGAGAGAGAGAGAGAATGATTGGCAGGCCCTGGGGGATTTGGGAGAGGAAAAACTTTGGACAGAAACGTTGGACTTTTTTGGGGAAGGTAAAGATGCTCTTCAGTCAGGGCCAATTTTTGGTGACTGCATCCATGCAGTTTTCTTGGCAGGATTGGAGAAGGAGGTTGCCATCACCGCCTCCTGGGGAGACTTTATTTATTTATTTATTTAACTTCCCGGTCTGGTCCTCAACTCTGGAATTCCCAAATGCCGCCCATCCAAGTCGAAACCCCTCCCAACCATTCTTAGCTTCTCAAAACAGCCAAAGTCAACTAGGTGCTGCTGAATGCTGAACTGTTTAGGAACATTAAAGACAGATGTTTAGGGCTTTGGCCTGAAGGAGACAACAGAAACAACAACAATAAAGGACAGAAAAGTATCCCACTGGTTAGATCCTCCTCCATTAGTTTTATAAGGCTGCCAAATCAAAAGACATGCAATGATGTACAGCAGGGTGTTCTATGTTTATGTTTAGGGAACCGGAGGCTAAAACATATGAAGAATGGCTGCAGGAATTGGGTTTGTCCAGTCTAATGAAAGGAAGGACCAGGGGTGACATGATAGCAGTCTTCCAATATCTGAGGGGCTGCCCCAAAGAAGAGGGGACGGACCTCTTCTCCACAGCACCAGAAGGCAGGAGAAGCAGCAACGGATGGAAACTAATAAAGGAAAGAAGCAACCTAGAACTATGGGGAAATTTCTTGACCGTGAGAACAATCAACCAGTGGAATGGCTTGCCTTGAGAAATGATGGGTGCTTCCAAAAAACAAAGTCAGTGGGGGAAGCTGGCTTCATTTAATGGCAGCACGATTCATTTAACAACCCCAGTGATTAGCTAAACAGAGGTCCCCAACCTTTTGGGCACCAGGGACTGGTTCCGTGGACAGAGGTTTTTCCGTGGACCGGAGGGGGTGTGGTTTTGTGTGCTGCCTGCATCCCGCGGATGGGGCTTTGCTTGTTTGCGCAGCCTGGTTGCTGGCATGCCGCGGCCCGGTACCGGTCCATGGACCGGGGGTTGGGGACCCCTGAGCTAAACAGCCAGGGCTGAAAAGAAATCAGGCATGACTCATTGAACCACCTTGCTTAGCGACAGCAATTCCACTGCCAATTGTAGTCGTAAGTCAAGGATTACCAGTACTAGCAATGGAGCGACCCCGGGGAACTCAGACCGAGAATCTATTAGCCAGGCTTACAGTTTGGGAACGACCAAATAAATAGCTCTAAAGGGACAAAAAGTTAACTTAAGATGCTTGTTTGCGTCGCCTTAATTCGGGATCCTCTCCTCCCCTGTGCACTCACACCCTGGCTGTTTAACTTGGCGGTGGGCAACTGCATAATTTGTTTCCATTGCAATGAAGTCCTAATTAACTGGAATAAACTTTTTACACTAAGTGTGTTTGTTTAATAAACCGGCCCTTTCAGAGCCTCACCGAGAGCCGATTGATGACTCGAAGGGAGTGGAAAGTCGCCGAGGACTTGGGACATTAAAGCTACACTGTCTAAGCGGGCCAGACTTGAAAAAGCCCTCTCTGTCTTTGCAAAATTCAAAAAGACGCATTAGATGTCTGGCTGGGGACCCGGACTTCAGCTTCAGGGGTTCACAATTTCTGTCCAAGGTCTCTTCTCCCGTCACCTCTTCAGTAACCTCAAGACCGTTGGGGTTTTACAGGTAGTCCTCGACTTACGAGAGTTCATTTCGTGACCGTTCAAAGTTACAATGGCACCGTAAAAAGTTATGACTGTTTTTTCTCCCGCTGACGATCTTTGTAGCAGCTCCATGAAAAACCTGATCAAAATTCAGACCCTGGACAACTGGTTCATATTTATGAACCTCCACTTCTTAAAAATAAATTCTACCGTTTCCTTCTGGATCCCATTTCTTGCAACGACAGAGGAGCGAATCGACAGCCGCCGCCATATTTAAGCTCATCAAATTAGATTGGATGATCTTGATGTCTATATTTTGAAGGCAAATGAAAATGACTTATGAATTTGGCTATAATAAGAGCCAGTTGGATGTAAGGGTGAAGGTGCTACTGGAGTTCTAGTGCCGCCTTAGGTATGAAAGGCTGCTGGGTGACTTTGGGCCAATCACCAGGAGACTGTGAGTTCTAGTCCTGCCTTAGGCATGAAAGCCCGCTGGGTGACTTTGGGCAAATCATTCCTTTTCAGCCCAACCCACTCACTGGGTTGTTGTTGTGGGGAAAATAAGAGGAGGATGAAGGAGTAACAGGTACATTCACCACCTTGACTTATAAAGTAATAATGGTGAGATAAAAATGATAAACCAAGGAGAACGAGATTCTGATGTCTCTTGTTTTACAGCATGTTAAAGCTCGCCATAGTGCCTTATCATAAGAATCTCTTTCTCATCCACACCTGTAAGCCATAACAAGTGAAGTAGGCCAACCAACAAAAGATTGTCAGATCAAACAGGGATTGTCCTCCGTGTTGGTCTAACATTCGAACTCCCCAAATGCAAAAGGCAATTTAAGTGCCACTTGTCAAGACTGCAAATGAACAAGAGGCAACAAGAATGTTACTAGGACACCAAACACATTGGAGTGATATATCGGTTACCAGAAAGGTCAGAGAAGCCAATAAAACAGTAAACAGAGAAGAAATGTGTTTCAGAAGCCACACTGCTGCACAAAACAGAGGGAAGGGGATGAGAAAAAAAATCACTCTCGGAATAAAGCATCCAGGCTGCAAAGGGAGAAATTTCAAACGGGTGGATAGCAAAGGGTTCAGAGCAGCGGACAGGTCCACAGATAGTCCTTGACTTACGAACACAGCTGGGAGCAGAATTTCCGTCGCCAAGCCAGATGGGTCGTTAACTGAGCTGCACCCAATCTTATGACCTTTTGGGTGATGGTTGCTGAGCGAATCACTGCAGGTGTTAAGTCAATCGTCTCATTGTTCAGGGAAGTCTGCTTTCTCCCTTGACTTTGCTTGCCAGAAGCCGTGTGTGTGTGTGTGTGTGTGTGTGTGTGTGTGTGTGTGTCCCCACTGGCGACCACCTGACCCTAGGATGCTGCAACAGTCATAAATACTCCCTCCCTCCGTGCATCCATCATGATGATGGTGG
>JALGBA010000437.1:257500-265000 GCA_023970755.1 Azemiops feae
TTAAATGTTGACAGTGCACCTTTGCAATTTCACATCTCTTAGGAGCCAGTCTACGCTCTGGCAAAAATGCCAGGCTGACTAATCTACCCCACGTAACTCAAGGCAGCGTCTCTTAGCCTTCTGGGGGATCCCTGCTGCCAAAGGTCCTAATGGAGGGAGCAGATTTCCCATGACAGCTTTCCCTCCCTCTGCCCAACCGGCAATTACAAAGTGCCCTGAAGCAAAAGAGACAAGCAGTTCTAAATTTCAAATCATCTAAATTGTGATTTAGGCTCGACATTGACGCATGCAGCCTTTTGGGATACGCTGATGGTAACAGTTAGTAAGACACACAGGGCCAGTTCTACCTTCATACGTACGGTATAGGTAGCTTATTGCTCCTTTTAAACTAGTGACAAACTCAAGAATTACAAGAGTCTTAACTTGGTTTCCTTGTCTCAGTTTACAAGCCTTTTGAAATCATCCTGCAATTATTTCTAGCAAAGGAAGGCCCTTGAATAAAGATAGGTAGAAATGTCTTTTTTCACACAATGCTCTTCCTCTACACTACAGGTAGCCCTCCACATACGACCACAATTGAGCCCCCAAATTCTTGTTGCTAAGTGAGACATTTGTTAAGTGGATTTTGCCCCATTTTATGACCTTTTCTCGCCACAGTTGTTAAGTGAATCACTGCAGTTCTTACGTTAGTAACATGGTGGTTAAGTGGTTTCCCCATGCCTTTGCTTGTCAAAAGGTCACAAATGGTGATCACATGACCCCAGGACACTGCAACGGTCATAAATATGAGCCAGTTGCCAAGTGTCTGAATTTTGATCACGTGGCCATGGGGAGGCTGCACCAGTTGTAAGTGTGAAAAACGGTCATAAGTCACTTTTTGTTAGTGCCGTTGCAACTCAGAACGGTCACTAAATGAACTGTTTTAAGTTGAGGGCTATCTATATACAGAACCACGTGAGGATCCAACAAATGAAACTTAGATTTCTGCAAAGAAAAGCCATCGTCTGAATATTAAAAACCCATCCAATTATCCAAAATAAACTCCTTTGTAATTTGGGGCAGTCAGAAAGGACAAATAAAATAGATCCATCTGATCCGGATAGCATATTTTCTCCATCTATTTTCTTGAAAAATGTGCATTCGATGTGCATTCTATTGAAATTCGAAGGAAGATCAGAATCGGGCCAAGGGTTTTCAGAATATTCAGATAAAATGTCACGGTTCCGACAGACAGACAGACAAATAAAGCAGAACTCCGAGGCTTGGAAATTCCTCAAAGAACATGTTTACAAAGTATCGGCACGTCAAAAGGGAAACCAAGTCTGAAGACACACGCAACAATTCCCCAATACAAAGTTAAGAAATCCTATCTCTAAAGCTATGCAAGCAACTACGTTCCCCAATATATCTTCTTGGCGGGCTTTTCACGAAAGGCCCAGCCTGCAGTCTCGGGAGCAGCCGATGACCTTGGTTCCCATGGGACAAAGTTTTATTTAGACTAGCGAAGCACATGGCAATCCGCCCTCCCTTCCTTCAATGTGTCAACCGAAAATGAATAAGGAAGATGGCCGCAGCCACGCTCATTTTCAAAGTTGAGATAATGCTTGAAAGGGTTTGTATATCCATTTTCCAACTTTGCCAAGCAACACTAGTAAGAGAAGGATGCAATTATTCCACCTGAAAATACTGTCATGTTAGAGGGAGGCAACCCCATAAGCTTTACGTAAGTACCGAGAATATCATCTTACATATCCTCTTCTAGTCAAGAAATAATTTGCCTTATAGATTATATATTTGAACAATAGGGATAAGCCGTGAACCATCTTACAACTTAGAAGAACTCAGAAGCCATCTTGTTAATCAATCAGAATAACTGCCCTGGGACCCGGCGTAGAAAAATACTCTTCCAAATTGCTCCCTGATGACATATATACAGAAGCAATAGTATACAATAATGAATGAAACTCAGTAACTTTCTTTTCACTGGTGTCCACCAAAACAAAGCAATAAATCTACTCAAGATAATATCTCACGTTTCCACTTTCTACATCAGGGGTGGCTGGGGAATTCTGGGAGTTGAAATCCACTAGTCTTAAAGTTGCCAAGGTTGGATATCCCTGATCTACAATAGAAGACGTTTTGACTGGTTGTAAAGCCAATGTTGCTTTTTGCCATGATAGATGCTCTTCCCGTGCAAGCATTCAAAAGCCAAGATCACGTGACCTCCAAAGGCGTAATACAGATGGCTTAACTCTCTTAGATGACACCTATTAATGGATTCACCTTGTAGAAAATGTATTGAGAAAAATGTAAGACTTACTTTGAAGAGTACAAATCCTTCTTGTCTGCCGATCCCAGGCTCTGAAAGGCAGAAAACCATAACATTTAGTCCCAGGTCCTCCTTAGGTAGATGCAGAAGGCAAAAGAAGCATAAAAATAACAAGCATGACGTCATGCATATAGGTGGCACCAGTAAGACTGGAGTGTGCCCACAATAAAAAAAAATTGACAATAACGGTTATCTTATCTTATTTTCACCTTTGGTTACTTGGTACCAACCCTTCATATGTCAGAAATAAATGGGAATGGTGGAATTCACAGCAATAGGAATGGGAAGGAAGGAAGGAAGGAAGGAAGGAAGGAAGGAAGGAAGGAAGGAAGGAAGGAAGGAAGGAGAAGAGAAGAGAAGAGAAGAGAAGAGAAGAGAAGAGAAGAGAAGAGAAGAGAAGAGAAGAGAAGAGAAGAGAAGAGAAGAGAAGAGAAGAGAAGAGAAGAGAAGAGAAGAGAAATCTAAGGGAAGAGGACATTGCTAAATTCATGGTTTGTATCACAGAAGATTAAATCTCTTACATTTTCCAAATGAAGTAGGAAATAAGGTC
Source organism: Azemiops feae (assembly GCA_023970755.1). NCBI lineage: Eukaryota > Metazoa > Chordata > Lepidosauria > Squamata > Viperidae > Azemiops > Azemiops feae. The sequence goes on from JALGBA010000437.1 coordinate 260,380, forward strand.
ACCTATTGGAGACCAGAAAATAAAATGGAACTAATGCGCTTGATACAAAGATAATTTCACATAGTTTGTATTTAATCAAGTACAATTTAATGCCTCTTCTTGGAAGTCTGGCTTCTTACAGGTCTTCATACGTGGGTTCAACCAGAAATCTACCACTTGGAAAAAAATCCTTGACTTTAGATATCCTTAGTTAGGCTCATATATTACAGTTCTTGCTAGCTAAGCAGAATCCTGTTTGATTCTAGCAATTCTGCACTGTCATTTCTGCTACAGCCGGACCCATCCTGCGGGAAATGGGACAACATCTCTCTTGCACACTGCACCATCTTTCATAGATTCCATTGCAAATATTTTTCAAAGGTTTGGAAGCTGGGAGTTTTCTGCCTTACTCTCTGAAAGCAAACAGGGCTACTGGATCCTGAATCTCTACTTTTCCACAAACCTTTTGATGTGTCCATGCCAGTCTGCCTATGGGGTTCAGAGATTCCCATGAGCTATCTTTCCAAAACACAATTCATCCATCATCTCTCATTTTGTTGACAGGCATCCTCATTCCCACGTAACTTAAGTTTTTGATGGAGTCCTAAATTGCCTAGTCAAAAAGGGTAGCCTTTGCACAGCAAAAACAGAGAGTCCAGGTTGAATTCCCTCAAAAGTCACAAAAATTGTACTTGAAATTCAAATTAAATCCTTGTTTGCAAAGAAGTTGAACTTCACTGTGGACCTTCAGGCCCAGTTCAAGCAAAAGACGTGTTCTGTGTTCCCTAAGCCTGTTCAGGTTCTAGGATAATCAGTGTAAATTGGCAAATCTGTCAGCATTCATTTCCTATATGAGTGAAAATACACACAGAGGTGTCAATTTTCAAAAACATTGAATTCTGCATCTGGATTCCTACATTGCTTTAAGTCATCTAGCTAAACTGAGCTAATCAAACTAAGCTAATCAAAGTTTGTTGAATACACCATCGTTCAATGGATTCAAACAACAAGGCAACTACGTTACGATTCACAGACCAACAATGGCTAGTTTCATTCAATGCATCAAATTAAACCCAACATTATGGCTTCTCTCTAACCATGTTCTCATCTCTCACTTCCCATGTTGGGTCAGCAAATGCAGAAGGGAGCAAGCAAGCTTCATATAATCATCTACAAGCCCAATGTTCATCCTAGTAAGAGACAGATCTTGACGCACCAGCTCCCTCCTGCTAATTTGTTTTTTTTTTTTTCCAACCCTGGCAATTTTAAGGCTCCCAGAATTCCCCAGCCAGCATGCTGGAAGTTGACATCCAGACATCCTGAAATTGCTATGGTTGATAAGCATTGCACTAAATGATTCCTACCCTCATATCAGAACCAACTCCAGAAAGAGACATTTCCTGAGGGTTTCCCACACCTACTACAATGCCACCATAATGCAAAAGTCCTCTAGGCTCCAGCATGCTATTTATTTTGCATTTGGACATAGAAAATCCGAACGCATGAAAGAGTCAACAAAGCTGTTGAGTATTCATGCCTTTCTCAGTGGGAGAAGCAAACGTGGAGAACACAGAGAGAGGAAGCAAACCTTAGATCCAGGTTGTTCAGGTTTGCTGAATGTTCTCAAGATCCTTCAGAGCCATTCAAGCAGAGGTTTTCTGCTGTGCTCCTTGTATTTGCAGAATGCGGCTGATGAAGTTGGTAGTTGCCTGCTAGCAGCATGCTTGCACTCTCTAAGGTAGCTCATGTTGTATTTTCACATTGTGGTTGCCAGGCAGCGACTACAAGACAATTCCAAAGGAGGGAGAAAGCCACCGGGCAGAATACTAATCAATGGTGCAATAAACTGTTCAACGGCTGAGATTCCCCTCCTAGAAACCATCATTCCACAAACTCAAGCACAGAGTCTCACGTGCAAAGGAGAAGGAATGTTTCTAGACCTCAGGTTTCCCAAGCGCCAATATTATTAGATTGCACATCAGACAGAACTTGGATCTTAACATTCCTGTTCTTCTTCCTTTGTTTTTTTTCCAAGAGCTCTGAGCTTCTCTGTGGGTGAAAATATATGCTACGGGGTCAACGTCATTTACAATGAACCTCATTTATGAATGAAGTGAGCATTAGGGCAGGTTCAGCGGAGAAGGAAGAAGAAAGCCATATTGTTCACTAACAGCCTTCTAAAGCACTTGGAGGGCAGACCATAGAGAACATACAACTGAACAGCAAGGCCATCCAGGGGAATTCTGGGAGTTGAAGTCCACATGTCCTAAAGAGGCTAAGGTTAAGAAACACTTGTCTATAGGTAATGTTTCCATAATTCCCCTCCTCCCCCCGGACTAAACAATTATCTTCAGGGACCAGATTTTGTGTAAGATATCCCATTACTGTTCTCTGTCTTACAAGCTAAAAGACAATTATTTCATCCTCCCAAATTAATGCATTTACTTTCATTTTGAGGGTTGACTTGGATTTGCTAGAGAACAGATCGGTATGGTTAGTATGTTGAGGACCAAGAAATTGGAATTCAATGGATTTTGATGCAATTCCATAGGACTATTCTATAAATTCATGCTAAGCTTTCATGCAGACTGCAGACTGTTTCTATTTATTTATTTTTTAGGTTTTTATTGTCTTGTCTTTTTTCTTTCTACTCTTTCCCCTGGTCTTTTGCAGCTATTTATACAGCATTTTGAACTTCTAAAGGAAGCATCTGTTTCATTTGTGAAGAATTATACCCATCTGTATTACTGCACCAATCTTCGTTAGTGCATAAGCCAGGGCATATTTCAACAAGAGATTTCTGCCGTAAATTACCAAATCTGTCAACGTTAGTTTTCTCATCCAAAGAGATTGTTATAAGCATCATCCTTGCTTTAAAAAAAAAAAAACTTTTGAAGGTTGACAGGCAATATGCCAACTTGTTTCAAAGTATTGACTGGGTTCATAAATACTGCTAAGCCATGGTTTAGTTATTCCATGGTTTACTGAAAAATTCAGCATTAACTAAGTTGTGGTTTACAAAACCCAGTAGCTGGGTCCAATATCATCTTAAGTTCAGTCTTCCCAGGTAAAACCATAATACAGAATAACAGAGTTAGAAGGGACCCTGGAGGTCTTCTAGTCCATCCCCTTTCTTAAGGCAGAAGACCTTTTACCATCCTGGTCCAATCTCTTCTTGAAAACCTCCAGTTATGGAGCACTCACAATTTCCATTGATCCTTTCACTGTTCCACTGATTTATTGCTCTTGGTGTCAGGAAATTTCTCCTTAGTTCTAGCTAGGATTTCTCTGTATGATAAATTTCTCTTTGATAAGTTAACCAGACAGGAGATACAACTAGATGAGCTAAATCTATTTTATGGTACGGCTACATTAATGGAATCTTGCAAACTTCCCCCGCTACTTTTAACTGTCTCACCCATTAGGGATCTTTCCTAAGTCTCTTCCTCTGACTGTTAGGTGATTGAAGGCTCTTCCCACTTTTAGCTGGTTGTTTTCCAGGCAGCATCTATTTCTATCGTCCCCCAAGGTCACCACTTTCAGCCATCTGATCAATTAGGGCAGGTCTGTAGGAGATGAGCAAGCTGAGCCCCAGGGAGGGGTCAAATGCGTCATAAGTCATGAGACCTTGCACGCCCGCAAGAGATCTAAGTCCAGACCACCTTGACTGCCTTTCTTATCTCCCGCTCATTTCCCTTGACCGTTAGTTGGTCCGATTCTTGTAGAAAGCTCAAGCTTGCAATAAATCTTTACACTCGTTCGAACTGCCTGAATCTCCTGATTTCCCGGCGCTTGACAAGGTCCTTCCTAAGTTTCTTTCTCTGAACCTTAAGCCATTGGGGGGCATCCCCCTCTCTTTGACTGTTTCCTAGGCAGCATCTTTTCCCCCTGATCTCCGATATCCTTACATCAAGTAAATCACACACACCGTAATAAAACTTTAGAAGCATCGCAAAGAATGACCTTTTTAAAAAAAACAAAACCTTTTTTTCTTTTTGTCGATTTGTATCTCTTTTTTTCTTCTTCTTCTTTTTTTGAAACTTAACAAAGTTGCATTAAAAAAGGAAAAAAGAAAAGAATATTTCTGCTTCAGGAAAGGTATAGTGACTTCTCACTTCGGACCATAAGGCAGAGAGAAGGGTTCCAGTTTAATTTAAAAAAAAAAACATAATATCTTTGGGAATTAACAACTTTAAAGTAAATTCCTGGAGAATTCCATCCGCATGACTAAAAAGATCCTGCATATTGGCATCATGTCTGAACTTCTGAGAGTTCAACACACTTGCCTCACCCCCCCCCCTGCTTCAAGCACCCCAGTTCCACCCCTGGGTTTCTTACAGCCACATATGAATCATGATCAAGGCAGGCCCAGCATAACATTTTTCGATTACTCACCCCACTGATGACTCAGAGTTTAGGAACCACATATTAAATCCCTTAACAAAATAATGGGAGAAAGTTAAGCTCTTCATCATTTTGCTCAAGTATATTTTTGGATGAGGCACTTGCCTGTTTCGAATTTACCTATTGGGAAAGAGCATAGAAATCCTGTTTCTTGCAGAGCAACATTTTCAATAAGCAGATATATAACTGATGGGGAGAAGATAACCCTGGGCTGAAGAGATGCTATATAGAGGAAGAG